>JAHWFO010051442.1:1401917-1415565 GCA_023313115.1 Rhysida immarginata | reverse complement strand
TTTATTTATTTATTTATTTATTTATTTATTTATTTATTTATTTATTTTGTGTTTGTTGGAGTAGAACCCGCTCTAGCATTTACGTCGTCCCGGACAAAGAGACAAATTGCCGGCCCTTACCTTAAACATTTACAGGGTGTAACGGAAACCCTGTCACAAAATTTTAGGGGAGATAGTAAGGGTGATTCTAAGCAAAAAATTTCATATGAACATGGGTCCGAATTTGAACGCTGAGATATGAACAGAAATAAAAATGCTGCCACCAAGATGAACATGTTAATAACTGAGGTTCTATAATATCTAGGACGATGAAATTTAGGGGAATAATAGGGAACGTAAAACTGTATACCGTTAAGATCTGATCATATTCCAACGAGTAGTTTCCGATTTACGCACTCAACAGTCTAACACGTGCTGGTTAGTACTCGCATGTGAGCACTGTTACGATTTTGAATGCATTACTCGTATTAGTAAGGTGACCAGACGTCGTGGATTAGCCGGGACAGTCCCGGTTTTTGACTCTTTTGCCCTGGCTTGAAAAAAATGTCCCGGATTTGTCCCGGTTTTGAATAAAATGTCCCGGGTTGTCCCGTTATTTCTTAGAGTATTTACACACATGAACAGTATCTGGAAAAGTGAAAAAACTCGGCTAGATATAATAAAAGTTCCATGAAAAAGTTTTTCATTTGTGTCTTTTACTTGCTGAGACTAAGTTCCAGTTGAATTTTGATAACCAAAACAGTGTTTTGAAACCCGTCACTTCCGGTCATTTCCGACTTCATTTGAATAACTTCCGGTACTTGGCCATATGCATTCACTTCCGGTTCCGGTCACCACAGTGTGTCCCGGTTTTGCCTTTTCAAAATCTGGTCACCTTGATATTAGCAAGATCAATGCTTTTGTGTAACGAAACCATCCTTTTATAACTGACGTAATAAACAAGTCAGTGCATGATATTCTTTCCTATTCCTGTTTAAAAGAAGTTCATGCAGTGCCGTGCGTGCTGTTCTATACGAAGCGCGCCCTTTATACCTAGCCTTTTTTGTTATTTAATTAAACATGCCGCTCTTTTATGGTTGTTTTCTTCAGAATTAAGGATTACAAATTTTTTTGCTTTTGGGCAAAAAACAGTAAATGCAAAATGTAAATTGCATGGTAATTTTAGCCCAAAAAAAATCAACAAGTATAAATTTTGATTAATTGGGTATTTAATTTATCAATATTTTGTCTGTATTCACAGCCAAAATGCCACCCTTTAGATTTGCCACCCCGGATAAATGTCTGGGTTGTCTGCCCCTAGAGTGGGCCCTGGACGGACAGTATATAAAGTTTAATCCCGTTATTACAAAATCTGTTAATATGAAATCCTGCTTGATATGAAATTTTCTGTGGTCCTGATCCCTTGTATTATATAACATTCCTATACCAAATTGGTAATTTAATAGGTTTGTCGAAGTAGTGCCATTGTTTCTGAAAACGTTTTCCTCAATTTAATACAGTATTTGACGTTTGCATGCTGAATAAATTTTATTGAACTACATGTACAAGTTTTATTATATGTAAAATAAAGAAATAAACATAGATTACAGTATTTAATGCAAGCCGTTCTTCACCTTAAATGAACATATGTTTAAGTGAATGAAGAAACTCTTTCCAAGAAAGTTACTTTATTTATAGTGGAAGAAGAAACTTAGTAGTTTTACAAAGTCCTTCTGTCCCTTCATAATTTCTGCATTTTTTAAGGTGGAAGGTTGAAATTCAGAGGCGGATGCATCGATATCGAGGGGATGGAAGCATCTATGGAGCAGGTGCTATTGAAGACGTGGACGTTACCATAATGTAAATGTATATAGGTGAAATAAATAAGATTCGGATGCAAGGATATTGCGATGGAACATAAAAGAATCGAGATTTCTGCGATCCTTCGCGCAGGCCACAACAAGTCTGACATCGGTAAGCAGCTCAACGTCAGCCGGATGACTGTCCACAGAGTTGCAGAGAGGTTAAAGAATGGGGAAGACCTCAAAGATCGTCCACGTGCAGGCAGACCTCACGTTATCAATCAATGGGTGTCAGAAAAGCCTTCGAACGTGACCACTCTCAAAATGTCACAGTTCGCAAAGAAAAAGATGATTTCTGTGAAAATGGTGCCCAGAGCCATCAAGGAAGAGGATGGAAAGAGTTTAAGGCGCGTGGCAAGACCTTTGCTGAAGGATGGCATGTGAGATAAACGTCGGGAGCGCTGTCGTCGCCTTCTCAACGACTTGAAGAGCCATGCCAATCGCATTGTCATCTTTTTTGATGAAAAAACCTTCACAGTCAATCCGGTCATCAACAAGCAGAATGACCACGTGGTCAGCTTTGGCCAGGACATCTCTGAGGTCTGCTACATAACTACAACCAAGCACACGAGCTCAGTGATGATGCTCGGTGTCGTGGCATCGAATGGCATGAAAATATCGCCAATCTGGTTCCCGACCGGTTACATGTTTACCGCGGCTGACTAAAAGGACATCTTGACCAAGAACGCTCTGCCCTGGGTGAAAAAGGTGAAGAGGAATGCTGCCCCAGCCCACAGTGTCAAGACCGTTCAAGAATGGTTGGGTTCAAACATGAACTTCTGGTCGAAGGACTTTTGGTATCCTCAGTCGCCCGACCTCAACCTTCTTAACTACAGCGTGTGGGTGCATATCGAGAGCAAGGCCTGCAAGATCTGTTACAGCAATGTCGACCAGCTGAAAGCATCCGTGAACCGTGTGTGGACCGCCATGAAGAAAGACCACATCCGTAATGTTTGTTGGGCCTTTAGACTGCGCCTAGAGTGTGTGGTTACATCGATTAATATGCTTTGTGTACACATTAATTCTGACAATGAAAATCGTGTCTAACTGCATCACACACGTAATTGTGTCATTTTTGCGGAGGTCCTCACATGTATAACAGAACTTTTGCAAAACCCGGTATGTATCAGAAGGAGTAATCAAAGCGGTAATTTTTAGACCATCTTGATTTCGAAAAAAAATTGAAATTCCAATCATGGAAGTAGCTGGGGGGGGGGGGGGTGTCATTTGACCTCTAAATCAAATAAACCTTTATGCAAATACTTGACTTTTACATGGCAAAACTTTGGGGCATTTGGTATTGGCTTTATTCAGCAAAGATGGAGCTGGTATTTGGTAGAGTTCTCCACAATTTTCTCATACAGGTATTTGACTTACCCCCCCTCCCACAACCACAACATATATCCTGGCTGTGCCCATGATTCTCAACCATTTTTATATCAGTTTGGAATGGACTTTGTCATTTTGCGTCTGTTAGCTGTTTACTATACTTTTAATTCTTGTAAACTTATGTGACGCTATTTTATCAAATCTTCAAAGAAATTTTATTTGAATATGAATAAATAAGCAAATACCGAGAATATTTTTGAAACACAAAGAAATGAACAGAATTTATTTTTAAAATGGTTCTTGTGAGGAAGAAAAGAAATCGTCAAGGAAACGCAGTGATTTTTGTTTAAATTAAACTTTTAAAATTTTCATTATTGAATTGTGGTATGAATAAACGAGAATCTTCGATTATCCCGATAGGAATTCTTTTGGGCTTATAAATTCCTCAATTTTTCATCGACAAATTACACGCCAAAATATTCATCTTTGTTGAAGAGCATCGAAGCATCCTACTTCGAAGATAATAGAAGGTGATGATCGAAGTGAGAAAATTTTGTGATGTCACTTCACTGCAACCAATAGCATCACATTGTTACTCTTTAAGTGCACGTCTCTTTGTGCCAATCGATTTCATAACAGAAGGCTTTGTGATATTTATTTATTAATGATACGACGAGTTACGAAAGTGTCTTAAACCCCTGTTCATGGTTTAAGACTTCTCATGAGAAGCGCAGTGTGAAATAAATTCCAGTATATTCTTTCTATAATATGAAATAGATCGCTTCATAAGCTCTAGAGAAGCATGGTCTCCATAGTTACGAACGAGCCCAGCGAATCCAGTTAATCTAATTTCATCTTTTTAAGCTGCGTTTCCCTATTTCCATTATCGGACAGGTAATCGTATAGTCTAGTTTAAGCAATTAAAAAAGGAAACACAATATATAACAACGTAGATACAGTAATAGGTAATCCAAGCGTATTCAGGATTCGTTAACACTCCAGAGGTGGCGCGCGTTCTCTGAACCGCATTTTGGAAACCCATTTTTTTATTGTTCAAAAATAAAATTAATGAATTTTTTTTATCTTTAATTTACTTCATTGTTAATGGAAAATCTCAAAAAACTTTTCAATATTATCTAAAAAATGCAACTTTTCGAAAGAAATTTAAAAAGCTTTCATTTTCCCTCAAAATTCGACATGAAGAAATCAGTAAAGGCATTTATAGTTAAATTTTTTTATTTTTGGACTATTTTTTAGTCGGTTAATGTTCACTATCGCACATCAAAAACGCAAAACTTCAGAAACCGCACAACCAAAAAACGAAATTTTACAAACCAACCAAACTATTTTAAAAAACAACAGAAATACTCCAAATAAAAGAAATAAAACCACAAACAATAACTCCAAACGATCAAAACAAAAAACAAAACCACACAAACCTCAAATGCGCAAACGAAACACCAACAACACAAACTCAAAACCTTAAACCACACAAAAAACGGCTCTGGCCACGCAAGTTTTCAAAATTGAAAACACTACCACAAAAAAAACTGTATGAAACAAACTAGCCATTCAACAGCGCAAACAATCAATCGGGTAAGAAGAATGAGTTTGTATTTTTTTTTTTCTAAGTGGGGGCTGTGCCCCACCAAATCCCCGCTCTTTCAAACACACACACACACACACACACACACACACACACACACACACGTACAACAAGCAAAAACCAGCACGCAAAACAAAAAAAGAACACTAACCTTAAACGCAACCACCCGAAGCTCCACAGAGAAACAAAAAAACCCCACTGAAGCAACAGAAATCCAAACGCTACAGCAACCCAACCACAAATGTCGACACCGGAAATAGTAAAAACAACTGTGCAGAACAAACAGGAAAAGCAACAAAAAAGGCAAAAAGAAACAAACAAAAACGCCACCACAACCTCAACACAAAAACAACGAACAAGCAAACCCAACAAAAAAATTCAAACAACTCAAAAAAGGAAAAAAATAAAAAAATAAAAAATAAAAAAAATAACACCCAAACGAAAAACTTCAGAAACAGAAGCGCCAAGGAAACACACACTCACCAGACGAAACGCCAATAAAAAGCGCCAAACCTCAAATGCAAAAGCGAAACGCCCGACAGGAAATGTGACAGTATTGATTGGAATTAAACGTGTCTAGTCATCTTCAAAATGTACGGACCCCATACGCTACACCAAACAGTAACATGAGGGGCTGTGTAGTGGTCGCTGGTGAAGTTCTCGAGGATTACCTTCAGCCCAGTACCGAAAATGCTGCTTATTCATAATGCCTGTCAAATGGAATTGGGCCTCATCAGAAAAAAGCCATTGCGACTACTGTCAATTTTTGCACCCTCTATCGCTGTAACCCAACAACCATTCATCCAGTAGCCTCTTCAAATAGGGGAGATTTTATGGTGGAGCCTGTACAAGGGTAACCCAGAAAGTAATGCACCACAATTTTTTTCTCCGTCCCCAACAATGGTACGAATGCAAAACTTGAGATATGCATTCTTTGAAGTTTTCGGAGTGTGCGCGCAAAGTTTCCGCTTCTTCTGACAGATAGCGTTGTGCAGCAATGGAACAACATGGCTCTGTAAGTGACGTTCGTTACAAGCAGGGTGTCATCATTGAATTTCTCACTGTGGAGCAAAAAAGGTTGGAGACATTCATAAACATTTATATGCAGTTTATGGAGTGTCAGCAGTCGAAAGAAGTACGTTTAGCCGCTGGGCACAGAGGGTGAGGCCATCAGAAAAGTGTTTGGCGGAGCTGCAAGATGAAGACATGGCTACGTGAACAGAACAAGGAATGGTACCGACAGGGCATACACGCCCTTCTTTCTTGCTGGAGGAAGGCCATAGAACGGGACGGAGATTATGTGGAAAAATAAGGAGTGTAGAAGAAACATCATTCTTTCATGTGTATAAGTTTCATTGGGTTCAATAAATAATTGTTGAAGAAAAAAATTGTGGTGCATTACTTTCTGAGCTATCCTCGTAATTTGCTTTTTGGTGCTGTAATTGAATCTGAAATAAACAAAAATTTTTGGAAAAAAAAATGGCAACAGAACTGCCAACTTTGCAAATACAATGATGATGCTTTTAATTATCATCATTATGGTAAAGTAGTACTACACATTCTCAACTTTTTTTTTTTTACTGTGTTGTTGTTGAGGTTTACATGATTGTGATTTATAGTAACATCATAACAAATAGAATTAGAAAGTGTGATTACTTAAGTAGTTTTCTGGCATATCCGCAAAATGTTACTGCAAGTCCAGGTTTTCAGCACATTATAATGTGACATTCCATGTCATTTTGGAGTGTTGCATGGGCCCGATGGGAATTTGTTACCCTAGTGTTTATTTCGGTTCGTAAATAATGGGATTTTAGTTGTGCTGTTTTATAGTATTGCGCTTTTTTTTATGTTTTCTGAGCCTTAGTATTAAAAAAAATATTCATTATTTTATTACTATTGTTTTATTGAATCCTTTACTCTAGACAACACGTTCGTGTTGCTTTGTTTAGTTAAAGCGACGGGGGTGGCACTGTTTTCTCGGATGACGTTTCCAAGAAGATGGTGTTAGCCTCCCGATCGCTAATTGTTGAAAAAAATTCTATCTTGACAACGAGATTCTTCTTCATGTGAGGAGAAGAGAGAGTCGTTCCTTCTAGCTGTGGTTAAGTAAAGACTGATGATGCAGACATCTTGGGCCATTACGTTTTGTTTGGGTTCCTTCATGCAGGGAATTTCTATCGTGCCAAGATTCATGGCTGGAGGGCTGTTCAAGTTCAGGTATTGCTGCTAAGGCAGACGCAACTTTTCCTGTCCAAGTTGATGATTACATGTGGTGAGTGGCCTTTTGCTTACTTTTATTTCCCCGATGTAAGTTTTCAGTGTTGATCTTTCATGGCGTGACTATCATTATAGGGTGTGGTCGTGTTCGAAGTGAACAGTCTCACCCGACCGTTTGAGTGTGTTATTGTCTCTAGTAGTGTACCTTGTGAAACTGCTTAGCACAAGAGCATCATTTGAGCGACTGAAAGTCTGATTCTGTAATCTTATGCTGACAAGCCTCTGTCTGTAGTAATTTTTAAGCATAATGATTAAGCCTGGGGGCAATAGAGATTCAGAGACGAACATAACGATGGTTCTTTTCCATGAGCGTTGTGCACACTTGTGAGTTGCGTGTTGTGTAGAGGGGAGGTGCCCACTGGCTTATGGCTGCGAGCACTTGCTCCGCGTGGCGCTCAGTGCATAATCAGGTGCAGTGGCACCACGAGAGAGGCATCTGGCATAAGTATATACAGAGCGCAGGTGAACTGCACGAAGTCACGTGAGTGGGGGTTTCGGTGGTTCTCCCTAACCTGTTGCAGCTGTGAGCACAGGTGAAAAGAATCATGCAAAAATTGTCATTGCCTTAGCTCTGCCGTGTCGCTCCTCAACGTGCACCCTGTGTTTTGTTTACACAGAAGCTCTGTGTTCGAGAGCCGTGGTTCTAAACCTCCTTGCTCCAGCCACCTATGATTTATTTCGTTTTCTAACTATCAAATTGTGAGGACGGCAAGTGTCCATTGAAATGCAATTAATCGCTGCTGGTTCTATGTGCATGACTAAGGGGCACCTCTCAATTAAAGTTAGCGATAAGTAATGTGATTTGGTTAATGATTTTGGAACAAATATCCCTTTATATTAGTTGTGTAATAACGCGTTTAATTGTTTTTAAGATAAGGCTTTTGAGTCAATGATTCTACATTCCGATTATCAGTTCCGAACCTTCGAACCTTCGACATTTCGACTGTCCAACAACATTAGTCCCGTTGGCTAAGGTTGCACATGTTAATGAAGGGACAGAGATGTCCAAATAAAATGGTCAACACTCATTAATACTGAAACAATAAAATAATTGACAGAAACTGAACACGAAACGTGAAATTGCCATTTGCAATAAGCTTGATTTGTTGAGAGTGACAGCAGCACTGTTCTTTTGTGACTGTGAGTCAGTGTAAAGTTTTGTTTGGTGGGGGAGGAGCTCCTGTGTGTAGGTATGAATCGTGTGTGGGTGGATGTGCGCTCGATTGATTTTGTTCACGATTGGTTAGTTTGTTTATTTTTTTTTTAGTTGTGGTTGTGTGTGGCCGATTTAAGAGTGTGTATGTGGTGCTTAGTGTATTTTATAGTGAGAATTGTTGGTTTTAGTTTTCGTAATTGTTGTGAGGAGATTTTAATTTCCCCCTGCTGCAACAATGTCATAGCAAGAGAGGCTGAGCTTTATTGTAGCGGGGAGAAGTTCTCCGAAAACTGCGATGTTTAAAAAGTGTGCTTTGTTATTGTTAAGCTTGTGTTCTTCCAAAAGCAATGGTAAGGGACGGACGTGTGTGTAAGATCGCTGAGGAGCGGTCGGAAGGAAGCGCCCGTAGCAGTATGTTCCACGAATGGAGCTTAAGCCTAACCCCGATGTCATCAAGCGCGTTAATAAATTATAGGTTCATCGGTAGTGTATTGATCATTTGTATTTGCGGTAAAACATCAGTACATGCTGTTTGAAGTAGTTTATTATCTGCAAAGTTGAAAAGAGATTGTATGATTCGAATGGCGGACCGAATCAACGTAGATGCCCTTTTGTTGTCTGGAGTCAGCGAAGTTAAGAAAACATCTTGCCCTGAAGACTGGTGAGATCGTTTATTGTTTGTAATTGTTCAACAGGAACTTTTTTCAGTCGTGAGTAATAAACAGTTACAAGTCAAGTACAATACTCGACAAAAGAATTAGTACTCTAATTTGCGATAATTTTTGCTATGAGTGACTATAGCGCATTTGAGCGAGAATAGCAAAAACTTGTTTTTTTGGACGCTCTTTTAAGAAATGTTTTTTTAAAACTCGTTATTTCTTAGTGAGCGATGTAACAGAATTGATTGTGGAGAACATAAAATTTAAAGTGACCTAAGTACTTTAAATTAAACTAGAGTGTGATCTAAGTATTTAATGTTAGATAAGCTCCGTATTAAAGGTAATGCTGAGCTCATATAAGTGGTTCCAAGTAGCGCTGTTTATAATCAGAGGAATAAACTATAGCAGGTGAACAAATTAATCATCCACCCCATTATTGATAATAGAGCAGGGCTCTCCCCAGGCCCTTTTTAACGGGCGCACCGCCCGGCTGATTTTGGCGTCCGCCCGGCTGAAGAATACACGAAAAACTGCACCATACTGCGTAATATTTTATTTGTTTTTATTTTTAATTTTTGTCTGCCCACCTGATAAAATTTTCTGGGGAGAACACTGATAGAGGGTACTTGAGTCCAAGAGAGTTGTACAGTTTTGAAGAATTTCAGGGTTATCGTATCCCTCCCTTATTGATAAAAGGGATACACGACGCTTGCTCGCGTCAATTAAGTTGGGGACTCATATAATTTAATTCAGACAGAGTGGATGACTGGTACGCCTGAGCCATATGTAATGAACGACAGCGAGACACTTATGTTTGCAATATGTTTGATGATTAATGAGGATATTTAAACGTTTAGTTGTGTTAAGATATAGTTTCACGCTATTGAGAGTTTAATTAATCGTTGTCAGTTATTTTGTTAAGGGCCCCACTGTTGTTGTGAATATTTATTGCTTAATTATGATAATATGGTTTTGAATATGTTTCCAATTAATTATCTAAGTAATTATAGGTTATTATTCACCCGAGACACACCGAGTAATTTTTTTACCCCAAACGAGTCAACCCTCCCTTGCCGCCACGTGCGAGGGTTTGGATTTGCCCCGAGGCCCAATTAAGGTCTCGCCCCCACACGTGGGTGGCACACTTTCACACATACACCATCTCATCTGATTTTAACATTGGTTACCGTGTGAGTGATCTAACTTTCTAATTCTATTTGTTAACATTAAAAATACTCTTAATATTCCATAATTCATATAAAATTAACTTTAATGCAGAACTTTTAAGAGGGATTTTTAAATTCATGCTCATTTAACAT
This sequence comes from Rhysida immarginata, assembly GCA_023313115.1. Taxonomy (NCBI): domain Eukaryota; kingdom Metazoa; phylum Arthropoda; class Chilopoda; order Scolopendromorpha; family Scolopendridae; genus Rhysida; species Rhysida immarginata. The sequence goes on along the minus strand of JAHWFO010051442.1, from coordinate 1,405,378 downwards.
TTTCACGAAAAAATTTAAAAGTAATTTGTTTTGAGTTATATGATCAAAGTTTAATAAATGAATTTAAATTAATTCATATCATCATTACAAGTTTATTAATAGATAAACATTGTCATTTCTTTTTAATTTCAGGTTACGTTATCATATAAGTTATCTAAGTAATGGATTCCATACCCACACTTGTTGAAAAGAACTGGGCTAAGATCAATGAGATAATTAACAGTGATTCAGTTATTGATCTAGTGGATACGTTGTTGTTAACAGTTCTTAATATAATGTCTGGAATGAGAAATATCACAAGAACTTTAATTAATGATAGACTTCTAGAATTCAAGATTGAAATGCCAAACAATATTTTTAATGTTGTCATCCAGTACAATTTACAAACAAATGTAGAAATCTTAGATGAAATTACACCGGTTATAAGTTTGGATATCAAAGATGACAAGGTTTCAGGTGATTTCAACAGTTGCTTCATAAGTGAAAAACAGCAAACGATGAAAGAACACACTGGACTGAAGTTTACTCCATATGATCAATATAACATTGTCAGTACAAGAAATCATGATGTAAAAATAAGTTCAGGTAGTGGCAATGCAAATATTATAAACAAATATGAATTAAATTCCCTTGATAATTTTAAATTACAACCAAATGAAGATGGGGGTGATGAAAATGAGTCTGCACAATTAGTCAGTGTTATAAGGGAAACTCCCTCTTCAGATTATTCTGTAAATGATAGCCTGGATTTCATTGGTAAAGAGAATCACAGCCAAAGCAGTGAGGATGACAGAGGCACACAAAAACCTTCCTATAAAATGGGTGATGAAGAAAGTCAGTCCAGTGAAAATATTTATTCGTGTAGCGTTTGTGGAAAACGTTTTCCAAATGCATCAAAAACAAAAAGACATGAGCAAACCCATACAAGTAAACTGTCACATGAACATAGCCATTTAATCGATAAACCTTATGCATGTGGTACTTGTGGAAAAACATTTAAATATAATAGACATTTGGTTATTCATGAGAGAATTCACTCAGGAGAGAAACCTTATTCCTGTAGCATATGTGGTAAAAAATTTTCTCAGATATCGTCTAAAAATCTACATGAAAAAAATCATACAGGTGAAAAACCTTATTCATGCGAAACTTGTGGAAAATCTTTTACACGTATTTCAGCAAGGGATATACACAAACGTATTCATACAGGAGAGAAACCTTTTTCTTGTAGTATTTGTGGAAAATCATTTGCTATTGAATCAAGAAAAGTCAAGCATGAAAAAACCCACACAATAGAAAAACCGTATTCTTGTAGTGTTTGTGGAAAATGCTTTGCACACTCAACTAGTAAACTCAAACACGAAGAATTTCATTATATCGATAAACCTTATTCATGCAGTACATGTGGGAAAACATTTCAATATAATAAAGATATGGTTGCTCATAAAAGAATTCACACAGGAGAGAAACCTTACTCTTGTAGCATATGTGGTAAAGAATTTTCTCAAATGTCGACTAAAAATGTACATGAAAGAATTCATACTGGTGAGAAACCCTATTCATGTAAAATTTGTGGAAAATCTTTTACACAAGTTTCATCAAGGGATGAACACAATCGGATTCATACTGGTGAAAAACCTTTTTCTTGTAGTATCTGTGGAAGAGCATTTTCAAAATCTTCAAATAAGGTCGCACATGAAAGAGTTCATTCAGGTGTGAAATCCTATTCATGCAGTGCTTGTGGGAAATCATTTTTCAGATTTAGCAATAAAAAGAAACACGAAATGGTATGTTGTCTTAAGAAATCGAATTGTTCACTTGCAACTGAAAACAGTCCAAATGAAATACCGGTAAATGCTTCCCATTGAATATAAACATAAATTTAAGGTATGCTGTGAGTGCATTTCTTTTATATGTGGAGGGTTCTGAATGCTTTTGAGTGCTTTGTTTACGTTCAACCACATATAGATTAGGTATTAGCATTAATTGTTAAGAAGGAATAGAATTTTTTTTTTAATCTATTGTATAAATTTTGAAAATAAAGACTGTTTATAAAGGAAGAAAAAATATACTTCAATCACGACTAAAAAGGGGAAATCTCTAATCCACAAAGAGAAAAATTGAAATATCAGATGCATAATCCTTAATGATTTTTCAATGAAAAATGAAAGGAAAAATTCTGCCACCTGGATTTGAACCAGGAACCTCGGGTATTGTATGCCTGACGCCTCTACCAATTGGGCCATCACAGACACCTGGATAGCCATGCTGTCACAAGGTGTCTTAAAGACTACCAAGTTGTCAAGGTTGAAATCCCAATGGGATCATTTTGAAAACGTAATTTAATGAAAATATAGCTTTATCATTTTGTTATTTACTGTGAGGATTAGAAGGCATATATTGCTATTGTCGATTTTCTGCTTGAAAGCAGTCGCTCTCGTGAAGTCGTTTTTAATCGTCAGGCTCATGACTTTCACGGCGCAGTGAAGGCTAGTCACTTTCGTCGCAATAAACAAACACACCCAATGAAATGAAATAAAATTAAAAGCAAAATATAAAAACCAGTAAAAATTTACTTAAACTATAATAATCCAAAATAAATAAAAAATAAAATAAATAATAAAATAAATAAATAAAATAGATTAATGAAACTAAAGTAATCAAAATAGAAAAAAGAAGAAAATTGAATAAATCGGAAATATATGATAAATGGCCAAATAGTAAAGGAAAACAAAAAAAAAATGAAGAAGATACAGAATCAATTCAATAAATCAAATAGAACTAAGTGTGAGATCAGCCCTTTGTCCATATTTGTTACTATGGATTCTAACGAGTAGCTGAAGCGTGATCACCGAGAGAGAATGCCTCTGAATTGAAACTGAATTCATTGTTACATTACAAGTGCAAATTCAGGGCTTATTATTGGTAGAAAATGGGCTTGTTTGCCCATTCGGGTTGCAATGGTGGCCTCCATTGGCTATAATTTTCTGTCTAAAAATGCAGTTTATTAATAAATAAAGTAGATATTAAATTTTTTCTATGCAAAATAACAATTATTTGACTGCCTGATAACATGTTTATCCTATTGTAACCTTTATTTGCAGTTTTAGCTAAAAGCTACTTATAAGAATGGCCTGTAAGTTTGTTCACCCATCCGCTGTTTGCACAATAATTTGAAAATTTTTTTCAAATTCAACTAGTATTTTGAGACTTGTATGTATAAAATATCAAAAAATTTATTTTTGACTACAGGTTTACTTTAACTTAGTGGAATTCTCTCTACTTGAAAGAAGCTTATGCATACGGAGTAAATTGTCGAAAATGTTATCTGAAAAGCCATTCAAACTTGCTATAGATTTAATGGTGGTATTGGTACTCTGTTCTATTTGATTTATTAAATGGATTCTGTATTTATTTATTTATTTATTTATTTATTTATTTATTTATTTATTTATTTATTT
>JAHWFO010051442.1:1389813-1401907 GCA_023313115.1 Rhysida immarginata | reverse complement strand
TTTATTTATTTATTTATTTATTTATTTATTTATTTATTTATTTATTTTTATAATTGTTATTTTTTGTTATTTCATTTTTTATTTATTATTTTTAATTATTTTTTATTGTTCCTTAAGTTAAATTTTTACCTGTTTGTGTTTTGTTTGTTTTAATTTTATATCATTTCATTATCTTTGGGTGTGTTTGTATATTGTGACAAAGGTGATTAGATTTCACTACGAATGACGATGTCGTGCATGTCGTCAGTCTGACAATATATAAACGACCTTGTGAGAATGACTATTTTCAATCGACAACAGCAATATATGCTTTCTAATGCTCACAGTAAATAACAAAATGATAAAACAATATTTCCATTAAATTATGTTTTTGAAATAATCCTAAACCCCATTGGTACGAATGTTCTGTTCTGTTTGAACCAGGGCTGTGGAACGTAACTGAAACGTAACAAAATAACGATATTATTAGCGGTATTATAATGCTTAACGTAACGAAATTTCTTAAAGCGAGATAATAACGGAAACATAACAAAACTGGGCTGCGGAGTGTAACGGAAACATAACAAAATAACGATATCAGGGTTGTGGAACGTAACTAAAACGTAACGAAATAACGATATTAATAGCGGTATCATGTATAACGTAACGAAATTTCTTAAAGCGGGATAATAACGGAAACATAACAAAATCTAGGCTGCGGGAAACAAGCGTAGGAAATATACAATGCATATAATCAGGAGTGTTGGGGTTCTGGAGGAGCCCATTGATAATAGGGAGGTGACTGACATTAAAATATCTTGTCATTCAAGCATGAAGTCCTTCTCATACAAAAAAATAAAATATTATTAAAACATTATGATAACGTTATTTTCTAAGATAGTGATATCAAGTAACAAAAAGCATAACGTAACGAAACGTAATAAAAAAATGTGTAACGTAACGTAATAACATTACGTAAATCAATTCGTTCCCTAGCCTTGCTTTAAAACGTTATGATAACGTTATTTTCTAAGATAACGATATTCAGTAACGTAACACCTAGCATAACGAAATCAAGTAACAAAAAGCATAACGTAACGAAACCTAATAACAAAATGCGTAACGTAACGTTATAACATAACGTAAATCAATTCGTTCCACAGCCCTGGTTTGAACTAATCCTCTCGTTTGTAATAATGACATTGGCTAAAACACCGAGCACCTTCTCAATCCTAATCCCACAGAAGCTGACGATGGTTTTAGCTCATTTCCTCTTGGGGTTCCTCTCGTTTCATTGGTTCATTGTTTTAACTTTGTCCATGAGCAGTTAATATCCCTTTACTTAACCAATTGGAGATATTCTTGGCAATTTGCGCCCAGTCCCTTTGTTTACTGAAATACCTCGATTATCACAGTTATTGTTGCCACAATAATCGAATCTGCAATAATCTGGATAAATAATGCATGTGCAATTTGTGATCTGTTGATTAAACTGTATATACAATGTCCTGATCGCAATTTGAACAGATCATGACATGAGAACATGCAGAGAATGTTTCTGTCATTATGGACATAGAATCATTTTCACTTTTCTAATTGTTTTCTTTTTCAAGTTTAGGCAAATTCAAGTTTTTATGGCCATTTGAACTAAAGTAACTCTATTTTGGTTAAATCTTTTATCTACACTGACAATAAGCATTTCCATTACAATCATAAGATGGTTTCTGTTCCTCGTATTGGGGGACCCAGACGTGGTCTTGGCACCTTCTCCTAGTTGATTATAGTTGGCAGCGGTGGTCTAAAATCGGATAAACTGTTGATTCATTTAGAGTATAGAACAGTCCGTCTATTATAAGAAATCAGATGACCTTGTTTGAGTGATGAACGTCATAGTTCAAATTCAGCCAATCACGTTAGCCACTGGCCTCCAACTGCCAGCACCTGTTTTTAACAAATAGTCATTTCATTGACAGTAATACATGTATTAATTCCAGCACATTAAGCATGTCTTCCAATTGAAATAGTACGTAATATGATTTTAAGATACAAACCGAAGGAAATTAGGTCAAAGCAGGGCTTTTATTAGGTTACCGTGAATTAAAAGTAACTTTGAATAGAGGCTATGAATTAATTCTCTCTGGTTATTCATGGTCAGCCGCTAAGATAATATACAGGGTGACTCAGAAAGGTAGGTGAAGAATGAAATACATGTACAGTTTGTAGCGGGGAACAATATTTTTCCTATAAACATGGGTCCAGAGATGCATCCTTACAGAGATAATGCAACTTGTACGAGGTAGGAATGGATGTGCGTTACCCGGACGGCAATGGTAGGGTCCATGTAAATTAGGATCTAAACATGTAAATTGTTCGTGTTCTCTCCTTTAAAAGAGAGGAAACGAAACCTGTAACTCCATTGTCGTACAATGGATTGCTTGACTAATGCGGAGCTGGCGGGTATGCATCTGGTCTACGGCGAGGCACGGGGTAATGCTACTGAAGCAGAAAGGATTTATCAACAGCGTTTTCCAGGGCATGATCAGTCACATCTTCACCAGAGTTTGCCAGAATCTCGACTGCAGACTAAACACCTGCATCGAGGCTCAGGGTCAGCATTTTGAACACCTACTGTAATGTCATTCCTACCTCGTACAAGTTGCATTATCTCTGTAAGGATGCATTTCCAGACCCATGTTTATAGGAAAAATTTTGTTCCCCGCTACAAACTGTACATGGTATTTCATTCTTGCCTACCTTTCTGAATCACCCTGTAGAGATACTGTATGTAACTTATCTTTTAAGCTGTTCATTCCAAGTTTTCTTTTTGATAGTTGTAGACTTGATATCATTCTAGTTTCCGAATGCTACTTGGAGATTGGCAACCTGAACTAAATGAATGAACTTGATTGCATATTGTGACATTCGTGAATCGCAAAGAATTGCGACTTGTTTATCCGCCCCCTCCCACGTGGTCCTAATGTCGGCGCCCCTGCACATGGCTATGAGACCCCACACGTCCACTTGGAGCTGCAGCAAAGTTGTGGGAGTTTTCGGCAACAACCACCAGGCGGCGAGTGGAGCGAACCAGAGCACAGCCAATCAGGAACGAGATGACATGAGGGGACTGCTGGGTAATGCAGGAGGTGTATATATAGCGGGTGCTGTGGAGGGAAAATCATTCTGATTCCAATTCAGTTAGGATTCCTCCAGAAACGATGTCCGACAGCTGTCGTAGCTGAGTCTACCAGATCTTCCAACCGTAAGTACCCGTTTTACCCTTGCATTACCCACTGCCGATCCGTGCTACGTAAACGTGTCCGGTCTGATCCGTATCTAAGACTTCTGACCGCCATGGGGACTCTAATGACATTATTAATTGATCATTGACTTCACTTCTGTCGTGTGTTTAGTTTGCTTAATTGTAAAGCCAGTAACGCTCCTCCCATTTTATTTATGCACAAGAAATTTCCCGTGATGGGTTCAGTATTGGGTTGACTTATCCAAGAAATTGCTATTCTAACTATCTTTTGTATTCTTTAATTTATACTTGTTACATTAAATTTCTTTATTGTTACTTCACGCTTGCCTCTTATTGACCCTTAGTATAAGATAAAACTCTTGATATTATTTATCAAGATATCACAATATGTAGTGGGCTATATCTTACAGGCACAATAGTTCAAATTTAGAGTACAATAATCAATAATGGTACCAAATCATAACTGCAGTGATAGAGGTATTCCTGTATATATTCTCTAGCTTTAAGGTTTTATCTTCCTTTTTCTTTTTTTTTTTTTTACTTTCACTGCTGAATATGGATACCTGGTATCCAAAGTACGTATTCGGTATCTCAATTTTCCTCCTTGTGGATTAGAGGTTTTTTCCCTTTTTGGTTGTTCCATTCTACAGTACTGTAATAGCTTATTTTTCAATCTTGACTGCTAATTGGAATCTATATTTGTATCTGGTGAAATAATAGGAAGTGTATTGGGTGATGCGTCATGTTTAGTTACATTAATATTTTAATTTTTATCATTTGAATAATTATGCTTTATTTATTTCATATTTATTCATTGGAATAATGATAGATCATACTTGTATGATTATTTAAATGTGAATAAAAAAATTATCCTTTTCTTCTAAATCTCCTTATTAATTCTAATTTATCTAACTTAACACATGTACAGAACATTTGTACAGAACATGGGCACAGAAATAAGACATTTTTCAACCCTTTTTTTAATTTTTGGAATATCCTTTGTGATTGACATGTAATTTCAAGAAATTAATTTAGAGCATATCTAGATATATTAAAAAATTATATCAGAATCAATAAAGCTGCATTAAAAGTATACTTGCCATGTTATTGTGAAATTGAAGTGAAGTTATGGACATAGTGCAGCACAAAGAAACTTCTCTTAAGTCAAATATTGAAACTTTTAACAAACTAAATTAAATTCTCTCAGATCATCGTTATAATTTTTTATTTTTAATCAATAAATAAAGTCATTTCTTTTTAATTTCAGATAACATTGGTTATCAAGTAATGGATTCCATAACCATGCTGATTGAATGGAAGAACTGTTCTAAAATCGATGGAGTATTCAACACTGATTCCGTTATTGATCTAGTGGATACGTTATTGTTAACTGTTCTTGATATAACATCTGGAATAAGAAAAATCACAAGAAGTTTAATTAATAATAGACTTCTGGAATTTAAGATTAAAATGCCAAATAATATTCTTAATGTTGTCATTCAGTATCAATTACAAACAAATGTAGATATCTTGGATGAAATTCAACCACATATAAATTTGGATATCGACAAAGAAAAAGATTTAAATATGTTCAGCGGATGCTTTGTAAGAGAAAAACTGCAGGGAATGAAAAAAGAAATTGAACTGGAGTTTACTCCATGTGATAAATATAACCTTGTCAGTACCAGAAATAATGATGTGAAATCGTTAATTACAGGTGATGGCAATGCAAATATAAACAAATATGAATTAAATCCTCTTAATTTAAAATTACAACCAAATGAAGATGGGAGTGATGAAAATGAGTCCACACATTTAGTCAGTGTTATAATGCAAAGTCCCTCTTCAGATTATTCTGTAAATGATAACTTCAATTTTATTGGTAAAGAGAGCCACAGCCAAAGCAGTGAACATTACAAACACTCACAGATACAATCCTATAAAATCGGTGATGAAGAAAGTGAATCTGGTGGAAAGAGAAATCATTATATCGATAAACCTTATGCATGTGATACTTGTGGGAAAACATTTCTCGATAGAAAAGATTTCGTTGTTCATAAAAAAATTCATATAGGTGAGAAACTTTATTCATGTGATATATGTGGAAAATCTTTTACACGGTGTTCGTCAAGGAATGTACACGAACGTATTCATACAGGTGAGAAACCTTTTTCTTGCAGTGTATGTGGAAAATCTTTTTACCAAATGTCTGCTAAAACTCAACATGAAAAAATTCATACAGGAGAGAAATCTCATCCTTGCAATTTTTGTGGAAAATGTTTTTCATGTTCATCATCAAGGAATGATCATGAACGGATTCACACGGGTGAGAAACCATTTTCTTGTCATGTTTGTGGAAAATTCTTCATTTGTAATTCACAGAAAAACAGACATGAACAGACTCATTCACAAGATAGACCTTATTTCTGCAGTGTATGTGGAAAATCTTTTAAAAGTAAAGCATATATCAAAAGGCATGAAAAAAACCATGCTTATCCTTGTTGTGTTTGTGGAAAATCTTTCAAGCTACGGTCAGATAAAATTGCACATGAAAAAACTCATACTGGTGAGAAACCTTTTTCTTGTGAAATTTGCGGAAAATTTTTTAAATGTCATTCATTAATGGACGTACATAAACGTATTCATACCGGAGAGAAACCTTATCCTTGCAGTTTTTGTGGGAAATCTTTTAAACAAATGTCTCATAAAATTACACATGAAAAAATTCATACAGGAGAGAAACCTTATTCTTGCAGATTTTGTGGAAAATGTTTTTCAAGTTCATCATCAAGGAATGCTCATGAACGGATTCACACGGGTGAGAAACCTTTTTCTTGTGGTGTTTGTGGAAAATCCTTCACGTATCGACAACATAAAAGCAAACATGAACAGAGTCATTCAGAAGATAAATATTAATTCTGCAGTGTATGTGGCAATCATTTAACTGTAAAGCATATTGAAAAAAATGCTAAGAAATAAGATATTAATGAAAGACATCCGCTTATTGATCTAGCACGAAACTGAGAGTTATTTTTAAATGAATAAGATTTGATTTCAAAGAGTGTAATTAATTAAATGTTTTCTTGCAGTATTCTTTTGCTATTCTTTTGCTTCCAGTATTTTGTAACACTTCTATGGAATCAGACAATTTTTTTAAAAAAATTTCATTTTACTTTTTACATATATATAGGAAATATTTTGTACGATAAAACTTAAAACGGTGTAATATCGATATAAATTTTTGCTGCAATTTGAGTAGTTGTTTCCCAGAAAAAAATATTTTCATTTTTAATACTGTTCCACTTGTATGGTCTCACCCAAAATTTGCATAAATTAAATTAACCAATGAAATGAAAACTTTCGGATTTGATGCTCACTTCTTACTGAAAGCGTCAGAAGTATATGTGTTCTGAATTTACCTGTTTTAAAATGTCAGGTGGTAAGACGTTGTTAGAAGAAGAAATATGGAAAAAAAAATGTTATCATGGGCAAAGACAATCTCAGAGGGTATTGCTAAGTTAATTGGACATTCACAAAAAGCCATACATAATGTGCTAAAAAAAGGAAATGATTATATCAAAATTCAAAGAAAATCTCGAAAACCAGTGTTGAGTGAACGTGATTCTCGGCGCATTTTTCATCTTGCCACCAATGAAGAACTGTCAGTAAGACAGATTCAAGCAAGCTTAGGAAAGAAGGTGTCTCATCAAACAGTGTGAAGAAGTTTGAAAAACCATCCTAATGCCCAGGCTATCAGGCTATGGAACTAGCCAAACGACCAAATCTTACTGAAGCTCACAAAACAGCAAGATTACAGTGGGCTCGAAATGTGATGACTTGGGACCATCAGTGGAACTAGGTCTTCTTTTCAGATGAAAAAAATGTTAACCTTGAGGGCCCCAATGGACATACCTATTATTGGCATGATCTACGGCAACCAAACTGCAAAAGTTAGCCTTCTACATGTAAAGGGGAAGGAGAGTTTTCATCTGGTGGCTAATGGGTGGCTGCCCTGCACCACCTACAATGCTTCATTACTGCCTGGAAGGTACTATTATGTGGATTTGGGTGATGATACTCTCAGTATGCAAAGCAGAATTATGGGAAATTGCAGTTACCTGTAGTGCTGTAATTGACCAGTCCTCACAAGATATCCTACTGGTATATTGTAGGCCTACTGTTGTCAGTTAACATACCCTGTTAAGAGGTACACTATCGAACAATGGCTGAAAGGTTTACGTGGCCTGAGCTTGCAGATGTCCATTTAGTCTACGGGATGGCAAAAGGGAATGGTACAGAAGCCCAAAGCATTTACCGTAACCGCTTTCCGAACAGAGATTGCCCGAACCATCATACCTTTGCATCAGTGGATCATCGTCTACGTGTTCCATCGGAAAGACCGTACACCTGACTTTGAAGAAGCTGTGGTCCAACGATTTGATGACAATCCATCGACAAGTACCAGGGCTGTTGCTAATGAACTTCATCTGCAGGATCATCGAGTAGTATGGAATATTGTTCATAAAAACCTTATGCATCCTTTTCACTCTCAAAAGGTACAGGCACTTCTCCCCAGAGACTATTGTAAGGTTTTGAGAATAATTAATTAGCCAGTTTTAGAATTTGGAATTTATTTACAATAATTATGCAAATTAAACAATGTGTTCGTGTTAAGGCTGTTATGGAATCGTATGTTTAACATTTTGAGAAAGATTTAGAAAGAATTTAAGAGCAGTAAAGAATTAAATAATAAATATTATTTTAAATATTTTTTCCCTACCTGGGTAAGAAGCCTTTATTCTGTGGCCGAATTGCTGTCAATAGCAAGGGGAAAAATGGCCAAATAGTAAACAAAAACGAAAAAGAAAACTAGAAGATACAGAATCAATTCAATAAATCAAGTAGAGCAGAGTCTAAAATCAGCCTTTTTATATTTGTAACCAATTTTCAAAATTCTTTTTGTATTCGATACATAATTTGTCCTCTTTGTATTCACTTTTCGACGTAGTCCTTGTCCTTTTCCACACATAGCATCAATGCGCGACTAGTCGGGTGAAGCCGTCGGAAAGGAATTTGGACACCACGATTGAATCGTAGCTTTCACCTTTGGGAAGAGGTGAAAGTCACAAACTGAAAGCTTTCATTATCGTGCTGCAGAAATTGAAATAAAGTTGTGGAGAAAGCGTGGATAAAGAAATTTGTCTTAAGGAAATTGAAATTTTAACAAACGAAATTAAATTCTCACAGATCGTTATAATTTATTATTATCAGTGAATAAACAATGTCATTTCTTTTTAATTTTAGATCACATTGGTTATCAAGTAATGGATTCCATAACCGTGCTGGTTAAAAGGAAGAATTGTGCTAAAATCGGTGGGGTACTCAACACTGATGCAGTTATTGATCTATTGGATATGTTGTTGTTAACTGTTCATCATGTAATGTATGGAATGAGAAAAATCACAAGAACTTTAATTAATAATAGATTTCTAGAATACAAGATTGAACTGCCAAACAATATTGTTAATGTTATCATCCAGTATCATTTACAAGCAAATGTAGAAATCTTGGATGAAATTCAACTAGATACAAAATTGGATATCAACAAAGAAAAAGATTCAAATGGGTTCAGCAGTTGCTTCATACAAGAAAAACTAGTGTGTATGAAAAAGGAAATTGAACTAGAGCTTTCTCCGTATGATAAATATGACATCATCAATAACAGAAATCATCATCATGTGAAAAGGATAACTTCAGGTAATAGCAATGCAAATATTATAAACAAATATGAATTAAATTCTATTAATTTTAAATTACAACCAAATAAAGATGGGAATAATGAAAATGAGTCTACACCTTTAGTCGGTGTTATAATGGAAACTTCCTCTTCAGATTATTCTGTAAATGATAGCCTGGATTTTATTGGTAAAGAGAATCAAAGCCAAAGCAATGAACATGAAAAACGTTCACAAATACAGTCCTATCATATGGGTGAAGAACTAAATCAACTTGGTGAAAAAAGTTATCAGTGTCGTTTTTGTGGAAAACGTTTCTTCAAAACCATAAAAAAGAAAAGAACATGAGCAAACTCATACAGGTGAAAACCCCTATTCCTGTAGAATTTGTGGAAAATGTTTTTCCTTATCAACCAGTAAATGCAGACATGAACGAAATCATCATATTGATAAACTTTATGCATGTGGTATTTGTGGAAATTCTATCAGACAACTTTCAACAAGGGATATACACAAACGTATCCATACAGGTGAGAAACCTTTTTCTCGTAGTATTTGTGGAATGACTTTTAGATGTCGTTCAAACAAAGTCAGACATGAACGTGTACCTTCAGAGGTGAGGCTATATTCTTGCAGTAAACATGGAAAATCATTTTCTATCTCATCAAATAAAGTCAAGCAAGAAGAAACCCAGACATCAAGCGAAGGAATCCACTCAATATATGTACACAAAAAAATCATACAGGTGAGAAACCTTATTCATGTAACATCTGTAGAAAATTTTTTACACGTCTTTCATCAAGGGACGCACATAAACAGATTCTTACTGGTGAAAAACCTTTATCTTGTAGTGTTTGTGTAAAGACTTATAGATGCCATTCACAGAAAGACGAACATGTACATTCAGAAGAGAAGCCTTATTCTTGCAGTATATGCGGAAAAACATTTTCTAATTTATCAAGTACAGGCAGGCATGAAAAATCACACACGGGCAAGAAACCTTATTTGTGTAAGGTATCTGGAAAATCATTCATTATGTCATCGAATAGATGGGCTCATGAAAAACTCCATGCACCTGAGAAACCTTATTTCTGTAGTGTTTGTGGAAAATCTTTCAAACAAATGTCAAATAAAATTACGCGTGAAAAAATACATACTGGAGAGAAACCTTTTTCTTGTGGTGTTTGTGGAAAATCCTTCAAGTTTCGAACACAGAAAATCACACATGAACAGACTCATTCACAAGAAAAACGTTACTTCTGTAATGTATGTGGAATATCTTTTAAATGTGAAGAAAAGAAAAAAACTCACGAAAAAATCCACAGTGCCAAGAAAACGTATGCTTGTAGTATCTGTGGAAGAGCATTCGCAAAATCATCAAATAAAGTCGCACATGAAAGAATTCATTCAGGTGTGAAACCCTATTCCTGCAGTCCTTGTGGGAAATCATTTTTCAGATGTAGTAATGAAAACAAACACGAGATGCTGTGTTGTCTTAAGAAATCAGATTCATCAGTTGCAACTGAAAACAGTCCAAATGATATAAATGCTTCCCATTGTTTATACTGGTAAACATAAATTTTAATTATGCGATGAGTGCATTTCTTTCATATGTGAAGGCTTCTGATTACTTTTGAGCGCTTTGTTTACATTCATCTACATGTAGATTAAGTATTAGCATTGATTGTTAAAAAGGAATATAATTTTTTACTTATTGCATAAAGTTTGAAAAGAATGACTGATTTAAAAAAAACGAAAAAGAAAAATACTCCAGTTATGCCTAATTGGAATCAATACTTGAATTCAGTTAAATAATAGGAAGTGTATTGGGGGATTATTTAGGTTTAGTTTGTGATGGTGTGATCATTTAAATAACAATCATTTAGAACAGATCGATAAATTAAATTGGTTGGGTCGATAGTGGTCGTACATAATCTTTCCAGCTATTAAGAAACTTACGTTGGGTTAGGGCTGCAATAACTATATTTTATTTTTAATTGGAAGAAAGCAAAATATATCAAAGTAATTGTTTTATCAATGAGCTGTAAAAGTAAGTCGCAGTGGAATTTATTAAATTACAGTATTAAAAATACAAAAATTCAGTTGATAAAGTAAAAATACAATATAAAAAGAAGGGCCTCAAAGGTAAAGATCAAGAAATTATACAAGTTTCTGCTATAAGAGTAATGGCATGAGTTTTAAACTTTAAGTAATATAGTATAAGTTAAAAGGACAATAACACTACTAAGTCAAAAGCTAGCTATACAATTTACGAACCTTTCACAAATTACTGACACTAAACATCATTTCAGCCTGAACAGTAGGGTGGTTATATTGGTGCACTGTTTCAGACGTAGAATGCAAATTACCATGAAACACAGACATACTTCTCCTTGGACAGTACAATACTGCCACACCCTAGACAGCATTCTTAAAAGAAAGACAGAATGTGAACTGGAAAATGTCATAAAAACAATTGCTACACAGAACTGATTAAGTAAATGGGCATAAGATCTGATAACAGGTCTTAGAACTAGTTATTCAAACTCCCAACTGCCCAAACTCGACAAATACAATAGTATTATCCTACTATGATTATCTAATAGGCAACCGTAGCCTACCAACAAGTGACACAAGATGAATAAACATCTCCAAGCATATCCAAGAGGGATTGCCTCACCTGTAAAGGTTATTACAAAAAAAAATTATGGATTCCATTACAAAATATTGGAATGGCATTCATAACAGATAATAAAAAAAAGAGTGATGAAAACAAAAGGATGAATTTGTGACATGCCTCATCCTACCCTTTATGTTCTAATAGCTATCTAAAACAGATAGCGTTGGGAGAGGCGTGTCAAGGGTTCAGGACCTGGATAAATCAGAGGGAAGGAACTGACGCCAGGCCGTGTAGGTACATCATCAAACGTTTATTACACTCAAGCAAACATATACATACAAGTGCCATGCGCAACTCGCAAATCTCGGTTATAACCTAAAGGAGCCCCTCGGTGTAGCTATGTAACTGAATTATTACTTTATTACTAAAGTCTATATTCAAGTACAATTAAAGTTACATTTTGACATGGCCATAAAAAAAACAACTACTGGACCAAAAGCT
>JAHWFO010051442.1:1333714-1353612 GCA_023313115.1 Rhysida immarginata | reverse complement strand
CCCCCCTATTTAACCGTTCATTTTGTCACAGTTTCGAAATTCCCATCCTCCCCTCCCTGTCAAGCGAACGTATTTTCTGAATGATCCCTTAATTGAGGATAGTAATGATATGTACACTACATGATCAAAGGAGTTGGGACATCCCTGTGAACACCTATCGTAATTGTGGGACTGGACTGGGCCCGCTCATCAAGGTGGACGGAAACCTCAATGCTGATGGCTACAGGCTGATGGGCCCGCTCATCAAGGACCATTCTGGATAACGGGGCACTTCCAGCGCTGTGGGAACACTTCGGTGACGGGCCATTCCTCTTCCAGCACGACAATGCGCCTTGCCACAAAACAAGATCCGTATCTCTGACTGGTTTGACGAGATGCGGGTTGAAGAACTGGATTGGCCCGCCCAGAGTCCTGATCTCAATCCCATCGAACATCTTTGGGACGAATTGGAACGACGTGTGAGATCCAGGATGGTTCGCCCTACATCTGTCCAGGAACTGACCACGACACTCCTCGAGTAATGGAGGTCAATACCTGTGGACCAGTCACATACCGTAAACTTGTGGACAGTATGCCGTTTAGGGTGGAGGCAATGATAGCAGCTCGGGATGGTCCTACACACTACTGATTGAAGCTTTTTGCGGCTTTACGGTAGAGTAGTGACTACGGTAGAGCAACAGATGTCCCAACTCCTTTGATCAAGTAGTGTAAGACTACAATAGATTGAGATTGGCATTTGAACAAGTATCTTATCAGGTAGAAGTCTACTTGGAAAAAAAAGGAGGGGGTTTCTAGAAATTTTGGCGTCGACTACTAAGGTCATTTTGCGCCTTTTACACAAGTTATAACAGTACGCAGCCCGGGACAAACACAAACATCCATGCCCACGGCGGGATTCGAACCCACGGCCAGGCGGACTCGAGAACCAGGAAGCCTACGTTCTAACCCTCTCGGTCAGAAAAAAACAATAGGAAAACAAGAGATTAGTGACTTTATTAATATTAGTAATGGAATATTTGAAAAGATGACAAATTTGAATGTAATTGATAAATATACATGAATTCATTCCTTATATGATATTATATTATGTGCAAACGAGACATGTCCTCGAGAAGGAAAAGTAGCAATGATAGAAAACGAGAAAAATTGGTTTAAATGTAGTTTTTTGCATGTGAAAAATAAACAGTGTTTGAAGAATAAATGTTTGATTTCATTATATGATATACGAGTCTCCAAGAAATGTATTTAACACCCAACACTGTGAAAAGTTTAAAATATAACCTAAAAATATTTCTCCCAACGTTATATTTTTAAAATGTTTTATTTCAATTTGCTTTTTGTTTAATGTCCAACATATTAAATTTATGTTACAGTGGTAACACTGAATATTAATTTTATCTTAAACTTACCTTAAAAGCGATTAAGGTTAAATGTGCTCCAAAAACGTTTTTTAACTTGTTAGTACAGAATTTTCCTTCATTCCTTGAAAGGTTTATTAATACCTTTATGACAATATTAGGCATACAATTTTTAAATGAGCTCGGGTAAGAAAAATTTATGATAATTTATTAAATTCTGTAACGAATATGTGCTTTGAAATAGCTAAAAACCGGCAAAAAACAGAAATTCAACCTGCTTAATGATTTAGTTCGATCAATTTCGATCGAGGCGCCCTCACACGAGTGGATAGTGTAACTCGGGAGCTGTTCTACTTTCCCTTCTATTACTATGGTCTTGGCTACACAGATATATAGTAAATATATACATAATATATATATATAGATAGATAGATATAATAACGTAATATATATCTGTGGGTGGCTACGTTAAACATTCTCCTTTTGATACAACGCGAATTTATGAACACATGGTACGTTTATTAATCTGTGTTTATGAAGGTGTTATTTATTAAGCGGTGTTCCCTTATTTTCAGGTAATCGTATAGGCACAGTTTAACTTTACTCTAAGCAATTAAATTAAGGTAAAATAATAAGAAATTTTGGGTTCTTCCGTATCAGTTCACTCAGAAAAAAAAATGAATTCTCCCCCACCACTTAAGACTTTTATGAAACTTTTTTTTTTTTATATTCTTGAATGGTCAAATTATAAAACTATACCAAAATTTTTTGGTCTAGGCTAATTACCTTTCAAAGATACGGGCAAAGGCATTATGAGCATTTTTAAAATAATCGTGGATATGTAGCGACTAAGAAAAAAAAAATCACCACTGTCAAAGTTTTACTTTTTTTCCTATAAACTACGTAGTTTTTTGGTTTTTTTGATAGAAAAATAGTTTTTATGTATTTCCTTACTTTTGAAATAGTAAAAAAAAAAAAATGAGAACAAATGTTTCTTTAAAATTTTCACGTTTTATTTTTCAAAATAAAGTTAAAAAGTAAGACAATGGAGTTACCAAGCGAAACTTTTTTTATATTAAATCTAAAATTATGATCTAACGGAATAAGATATAAAAATAATGAGATTTTAGCTGGCTTTATTATTAATTTAGCTGGTTAATGTAATTTTAGCTCAAAATAAAATGTGTGGCAATTGAATACCCAAACAAAGATTGCAGTGTAAAATGCAAGCAAAAATTAAACATGTCAAGGCATACTTTGTATGAGTCACCAATCGACTGCAGCTGCATAGATTTTTTTTTTTTTTTTGATATAGTTGCATAAAGGATTTGTGTTAAGATACACATTATAAGAACACATGTAAAAAAGTATCGTCGAGAAAAAAATATTGTATAACAGGGTTGCATTCAATTCTGCCTAAAGTTGGTTAAATCAGCTACGGCCACACACAAGATATTGAAAACTACCTACGGGAAAGTGCATGTGCTGAGAATAAAAGTGCATATAATGCTAATAAGTGCAAAGAACGTTTTCAATTGTTACAAGTTTGCAAACGTGGCACGTCATTTGAAGATGCCTGGTGTAGTTCAAAACCTGTCCAAACAGGACAATCTCTCTAAAGCTTTGAAAAACAAGCAACCTGGCATTCTGTCTTCAGGAGTGTTCATTCTCCTCAACAGTGCACACCCACACTGTTGTGTGGATTTACTAACTAAGGAGAAGTAGGCGGTTTTTGAACAACCTCCTTGCAGCCAATGCCTCCAATAAAGAAAGCCTCTGCACTGAAACGTCATTGTTACATCATCATACTTAGTCCTTTGTTAACCGCATTTCTACCAATAATAAGCTCTAAATTTGGTTGACTTATGATGATCTAACAATGTATGAAGTTTTATTGCAGAGTCTTTCTTTATTAAGAGGAGTTTTTACAGCCCAGATATGTCCCCTTGTGAATTTTATCTCTTCGGGCCATTGAGGAAATTTCTCAATGATTCAACACCGATGAGGAAGTGCAGGAAGCAGTTGTGTGCTAGTTCAAACAGCAGATCCCATTTTTTTTTTAGCGGACAGAATTTCCCATCCCACAAATTTGTGTACAATACTGTTCATGAAATACCACTCTTTTTTTTTTTTTTTTTTTCCCCTTTCTCTTTTTTTATTTATTTTTTTTTTTTTTTTTTTTTTACTCCTAGTTTTTACTTTCTCTTATCATTTGTAAGAAAATACATAAAAATTAATTAATATTCAACTGCATATATAAGAAACAGCAAAAAAATTGGCATTTTCAAAAAACTGATTTTTGAAATCCAAAATGTACATATGAGTGTGTAAAAATTTATCTATGTGGAGTAGTGTTTTCTGTTTTTCCTTTATTTATACAAGGTATACACATCGGCTAGTTTTGGCTATTTTTCTATTTATTAAAAAATTGGTTTAAATACTTTTTTTAGACGGGTTTATGATTTGTACACAATCATCATGGAGCCTTTTCTCCTAAATTTGGATCTCTCGTATCTCAGAAAGTACTTGACCTAGACCAAAAAAACCTGAAATGATTTTATAACCTGATCATAGCAACCTGTACAAATGTTTCATAAAAATCTGAACTGGTGGGCGACATGGCCTGGGTGAAATGACCTTCCTGTAAGTATCTTAACTTTGGACATTTCAGTTTTATTTAAATTCAAAATATACATGTACTGGAATATGTATTAAAGTACATTTCAATTTTATTTCGAAAGTTGAAAGAGAAAACAATATCTAAACATAATCAAGTATGATACCTGTAGATCTAGTTGGCCATGGTATTGAACTGCCTCTTCTAATACAAAGTCTGGGAAATTCTTCATCTAGAACATTGTTCATATCTAAACTCCAGCATGTGAAAATGATAAAGGAAAAATAACAGTGGCTTGCAAGTCCTATTGAAAGCTATTTTGAAATGTGAATGACAATATCATTGACCTGGCACCCATACATCTAGTGCACAGATTTTTATTTAAAAAAAAAAAAAAATATTGCAGACAAAAACTGTACATGCATTTCTTATTTGTTACGTGCATATAAAGATACTGTTCAAACACACAGTGGATTTACATTAATCCTCCCTATTATACAGGTTCCCTCCCCCTGCCTAAATGAGGAATGGTAATAGAGAGGTTCAGCACCATGTAAACACGAATGTGACGCGAATGCGTGTGACGATTCTTGTCTGAAAAAGCTACGTCATTTCAGGTTGGAAACGTCACACGCGTTCGTGTCACGTTCGCGTTTATGTGGTGCTGAACCTCTCTATTATGCATTCCTGCGCCCATCATTTTAATGTATTATATCGACCAATTGGATATAATGACCAGATTTTTCTCATAAGTTTGGTTTTCTATCTAAATGATGACAAAAATTTTCAGTTATAAGACAACTGTAACATGGGAATCATGTCTAGTGGCAGACTTTTCTACAGAAATGAGGATAAAATGTCTGCTATAATGAAGATTTCTGGTGACTGCAGACGTTCCAGTATAGATTCTCCCTAGATGCATGCTTTTGAAAGTTTATTCTCAAGTTCATGTGCTTCGTCACCTTTCCCTTTCATCAGTGTTGCCAACTTAACGGATTTTATACAAAAATTATACAAAAATCCACTGAATGTAATTTCATTCAGTTTAATAAAGTGAATTTTAAGCAGACTTTTATCTCTGTTTTTGAGTTGGAAAACTGACTCTGTTTACAGCCCAAGCTAACAAAGAAATCCGTAACTGTCGAATAAAAGCTAAAGTTATTTTCAGTTGGAGTCTTATGCCAACAACCGCGACATGTGCAGAATATTGAATATATCTTCACTGTGTGTACGATTCGAAGGATCACAAGAAAATTAACAGTGCCTTCAAATCAAATAATAATTATGGATTTACATTGGTGAGATACGTAAGGATCAGATAAGGCATAATATCAGTTATAACGCCCCTTGGAGGTTGCTAAGAATGATATCAACTACACATATAATAAAACATATGCATACAGATGTTCCCAACTTACATAAATAAGTTCAGTATAATTAACATGTGACTGACTACCATGTGACTTCATGAAAGTCCATAATTAACATTTGGACAGGATAGCTATCAGCATGCCTGCAATAGCTGTGTTGGCTAAGCAGCAGTGTGTTAAGTCGTAGTTCGATCCCAGGTCATGGAATTTTTATTTCCATTTATTATTTCTCGATATTTGTTGTAATATCATCAGTTTTTATTACATTGAAACTTTAAAAAAAGAAAGTTAAATTCTTTCAGATCATCGTAATCATTTATTATTTTTAATGAATAAACTTAGTCATCTCTTTTTAATTTCAGATTACATCTAGGTTATCAAATGACGGATTCTATAGACATGCTGGTTGAAAGGAAAGACAGTGCTAATATTGCTGGGATATTCAACATTGATTCAGTTGATGATCTACTGGATACGTTGCTGTTAACTGTTCTTGATATAACATCTGGAACGAGAAAATTCACAAGAAGTTTAATTAATAACAGACTTCTAGAATTCAAGTATGAAATGCCAAACAATATTGTTAATGTTATCATCCAGTCACATTTACAAACAAATGCAGAAGTCTTAGATGAAATTCAAGCAGATTTAACTTTAGATATCAAAGAAGAAAAAGATTCAGATGGATTCAGCAATTGTTTCATAGATGAAAAACAGCAATGTATGAAAGAAGAAATTGAACTAGAGTTTTCTCCATATGATGAATATAACTTCGTCAGTAACAGAAATCATCATGATGTGAAAAGGTTAATTTCAGATAATGACAATGCAAATGCAATAAACATATATGAAGTAAATTCTCTTAATAAATTACACCCAATTGAAAAAGGGAATGATGAAAATGAATCTACACATTTAGTCAATGTTATAAGGCACCAGTTAGTATTACGTTGAAACTTTAAAATAAGGAAATTTCATTCTCTCAAATCATCGTAATAATTCATTATTTTTAAGAAATAAACATAGGTCATTTCTTTTTAATTTCAGATTACATAATCATCTTAGTTATCTAATGATGGATTCTATAGCCATGCTAGTTGAAAGGAAAGACATTGCTAATATTCCTGGGATATTCAAAACTTATTCAGTTGATGATCTAGTGGATACATTATTGTTAACTGTTCTTGATATAACATCTGGAATGAGAAAAGTCACAAGAACTTTAATTAATAATAGACTTCTAGAATTCAAGATTGAAATGCCAAATAATATTAATGTTATCATCCAATATCATTTAGAAACAAATGTAGAAGTCTTGGATGAAATTCAAACATATACAAGTTTAGATATAAAAGAAGAAAAAGATTCAGATGGGTTCAGCAGTTGCTTCATAGCTGAAAAGCAGCAATATATGAAAAAAGAAACTGAACTAGAGTTTCCACCATATGATGAATATCTCGTCAGTAACAAAAATCATCATGATGTGAAAATATTAATTTCAGATAATGACAATATAAATGCAATTAACAAACACAAATTGAATTCTGTTAATAATTTTAAATTACAGCCAGATGAAGAAGGGAATGATGAAAATGAATTGACAACTTCAGTCGATGTTTTAAGGCAAACTCCCTCTTCTGATTATTCTATAAATGATAATTTTATTGGTAACAAGGAAAGCAATGAAGATGACAAAGGCTCACAAATGCCATCCTATAAAATCAGTGACGAAGAAAATCAGTCTGGTGAAATAAGTTATCCGTGTCGTGTTTGTGGAAAAAGTTTTCCGAAACCATCAAACAGAAAAAGACATGAAAAGAATCATACAGCTGAGAAACATTATTTATGTGAAATTTGTGGAAAATCCTTTACACATGTTTCTGCAAGGGATATACACAAGCGTATTCATACAGGTGAGAAACCTTATTCCTGTGAAATTTGTGGAAAATCTTTTACACAACTCTCACAGAGGAATCAACACAAACGTATCCATACTGGTGAGAAAGCTTATAATTGTAGTATTTGTGGCAAGGCTTTTAGATGTCGATCAAGTAAAGTTTTACATGAATATGAGCATTCAGAGGTGGAGCCTTATTCTCGTAGTATATGTGAAAAACCATTTTCTACATTATCAGATAAAGTCCAGCATGAAAACATCCACTTGTTAGTAGAAAAACCACATTTTTTTAGTGTTTGTGGTAAAAGATTCTCAGAAATCTCAAATAAAAATGCACATGAAAAAATTCATTTAAATAAGAAACCTTATTTATGTAAAATTTGTGGGAAATATTTTACAAGTGTTTCGTCAAGGAATAAACACAAACTTACTCATACAGGTGAGAAACCTTACTCATGCGAAATTTGTGGAAAATCGTATACACAACCCTCATCAAGGGACATACACAAACGTATTCATACTGGTGAGAAACCTTACTCATGTGATATTTGTGGAAAATCTTTTACACGTCTTTCACATAGGAAGAGACACAAACTTATTCATACTGGTGAGAAACCTTATTCATGTGAAATTTGTGGAAAATCTTTTACACAACATTCATCAAGAGACACACACAAACGTATTCATACTGGTGAGAAACCTTATTCATGTGATATTTGTGGAAAACCTTTTACAGATGTTTCATCAAGGAATAAACACAGACGTATTCATACTGGTGAGAAACCTTATTCATGTGAAATTTGTGGAAAATCTTTTACAGATGTTTCGTCAAAGCATAAACACAAACGTACTCATACTGGTGAGAAACCTTATTCCTGTGAAATTTGTGGAAAATTTTTCACACAGCTTTCACAGATGGATACGCACAAATGTATTTATACTGTAGTATTTGTGGAAAAGACTTCAAGCTTAACAAACAAACTCGGACATGAATGAAGTCATTGTATAGATAAACCTTATGCTCGGAGTACTTGTAGGAGGACATTGTAATATAATAAAGATTTGGTTGTTCATGAAAGAATCCACTCAGAGGAAAACCTTATTCTTATAGCACATGTGGTAGAAAGTTTTCACAAATTTCACCTAAAATTGTATATGAAAATATTCATACAAATGAGAAGCCTTATTCATGTAACGTCTTTAGGTAATCTTTTACACATTCTTCATCGAGAGATATACACAAACAGATTCATAGAGGTGGAAAATCTTTCTTTTAGTGCCTGTGGAAAAGATTATTAGAACTCGCTCAATCAAAATTGCACATGGACATATGCATTCAAAGATAAAACCCACATGAGCGATAAACCTTATTCATGTAATTATGTGGAACATCATTCAGTGAGGCGAAGATTAAGACTAATGTGGATAATTGTAACGTGAATCTTAATAAATAATAAGAGTTTTTTATTAATATTAAGATTCACATGATTCAGTAAGTCATTAAATAGATTGGCTCATGAAAACCTTCATGCTCCTGAGAAAACTTCTTGTAGTGTTTGTGGAAAAACTTTCAAACAAATGGCATATGAAATTCCAGATGAAAAATTGTACATGGCTGTGTTGGGAAACGGCTGTTAGTCAAGTCGTAGAATACGTCTTGTGGTCACATGGAGAAAAAAAATAATTTTGTAAAACACAATTTAAGATATTTAATTTCTGTTAT
The DNA here is from genome assembly GCA_023313115.1 of Rhysida immarginata. Classification (NCBI taxonomy): domain Eukaryota; kingdom Metazoa; phylum Arthropoda; class Chilopoda; order Scolopendromorpha; family Scolopendridae; genus Rhysida; species Rhysida immarginata. Next base: position 1,344,647 of record JAHWFO010051442.1, on the reverse strand, counting down.
AAAATGTTTAAACAAAGAATATACTTGCAATTTATCATAAATTTTTAACCAAACCTTAATGGTATTCTAAACTCACAAATCACTGGTCTATGATAAGAGAAATACGATACAAATGACAACACACAAGAATCAATATTTCACGCAAACATTAAATTTATAGTACAACAACCCGATGTAGTAAGTGATTCGATGGGTTTGTAATCTAAATTAAAATGTTTCTTCATAAAGCTAAGAGCGTATAAATTTAATGTAGCATCTACATTGAAGATGCGAACAGTCATAATTGGCATATCAGTATCCACCTCCGTTTTGTCACTGATTGGTCCTGTTGTTTGTGAATATTTCATTATTGCACGGAACAACATTTCCATATCAGATATCAAGACAGGATGAATATACACTGAGCGGCCAGATTATTATGACCACCCCATCAGTACATCGTTGGGACACCTTTTGCCTTCAATACTGTGGCGATTTGCATTAACTCCACAAGATGTTGAAAGGTGATGCGAGGAATTTGACACCATGGATGCTGTTGTCTTGTGCTTTCTGGCCACAATCCGCTTCAAACTCCTTCTGTCTCTATCCGTGTGCTTTGACTTTCGCCTACTGTTGTGCTTGGCAGATGATGTCTTTCCCTGCTTCTTACAGGCTGTCATAACAGCCTTTGCCTGATGAATAGCACTGTCCTGTTGTATGAAATTTGTTCGTTTAGGAACCACCTGTGTGATGGCTCTTTCAACTTTCTCCCACAAATGCTCAATTAGATTGAGATTTGATCATTATGGCGGCTATCTAAGCAAGGTAAAGGGTCCCTCTTGTTCTAGAAACTCTTCTTGTACAATACGAGTAGTGTGGCATGGCACATTGTCTCGTTGGAAAAAGCCGTCTCCATTAGGATACCCCATCAACATGATTGCATGAACTTGATCAGCAACGGTACTCTGGTATGTTCTGATATTCAGACTTGACCCATATGATGCCAGGAAAACATGCCACCACGAGCTTGAAGGATTGTACTCATGCATGTGGGATCCATGCTTTCATGCTGTTTCCGTCAAATTCTCACTGCATTTTTCTTGTTAACTGCAGACAGCAAAGGTGTTTGAACTGACCTTTGGCTCCCATATTCCATACAATGCAGTGTATGGTGAACAGTGCATTTAGAGATCATTTGAGAGGATCCCTGATTAAGGTCTGCAGTAATTTCATGCATCGTTGCCCTTCTGTTGTCTTGTACCAGTCTTCCCACTCTCCTTTCTGCCCAAACATTGACTAGTTGTTGACGGCCACAACTCGCATGTTCAGACCCAGTTTTCTGGCAGACAGTCCAGTCTATAAACACTTCAATAGCAGCTGTTCTTGAACATTTAATGAATGCAGCTGTTTTGCTGATGTACGGCACTACTGTATAATGTTGCATTCATGACTACCGCAATGACAGCTAGAAGGTGTTGTCTAAACACATGAATTTATAAAAGAGAAAAAGGTCTAGGAATAGCAATATGGTAGTGTTTTATTGCGAATCTACACGTTTCGAGGAACTCTCATCAGGATTCTGAACAACTACAAAGAAGGCAGCGTAAAACCACCTGGTTTTGTGGGTATTGCCCTCCAATCAGCGTGAACTGAGTCGACACTGACTGGCGAGCTTACAATAGCTGAAGGTAATAGACAATTTTGCAGATTGTTGATTGGCTTTTATATACAATGAAATAGAAATGTTTTGATACAGAAACAAACAATTAAATAAAAATATTAAGAATAAAAATAAAGAGTTCTTGTGGGATGAATAATATCATTGATGACGTCCAAGATAGGGTTCTTATCAAAATTCGTCTTGTCAAAATCCCTCCAGTAGAAAGATATGAACCCGATCTTTTGCCCTGGTTTTTATTTTTATTCTTATTTTTTATTCTGGTTTTACGCTGCCTTCTTTGTAGTTGTTCAGAATCCTGATGATGAGAGTTCCTCGAAACGCGTAGATTCGCAATAAAACACTACCATATTGCTATTCCTATACCTTTTTCTTTTATAATTACAGCAATATTGATCAAAATGCAACTGATGGATTTAACACTAATCCAATCTAACACTTCGAGCATAAAAATAGAAGGTTTTTATGCTCGAAGGTCTTACCTAATATTTCTCGAAATGGGCGGCAGGATCATTGGTTATCTAGAGCAAGGGTCGGCAAACTTTAGAGACTGAAGAGTCTAAGCTATCCCCAGCAACAATTTAGAAATTATTCGACACATACTTTTAACAAATAACGTTAACGCAAAGAACCGCAGTTTGCAGACCCTGGATCTAGAGCTTTATGGAGGGGGCGTTAAGTAACAAGTAGGGGAGGATGGTGGTTACGAGATATGCACATGACGTGCGGCCATGATTCAGATGTGTGAGTTCATGTAATATGAGGGCTATTTTTTTAACCTTCAGTGGAGAATAAAATAAAGGCAAATGTGAAAAACAAAATTAATTTTTGACATAGTCACTGTAGAGAATGAGACATTTGTCAGCGGTGAACGAGTTTTCCAATACCCTCTTCATAGAAGATTGCCGCCATTTTGTTCAATGTGTTCTTGTCCCCATTACAGGGGCGTAACCCAGGACTTTACATGGAAGGGTTTGGTGAGGGGGGTGGGGAATAAAATGTAAAATATTTTTTTTAGTAGAAACAAAGAAAAACAAATGAACATAAACAGATTAGGGAATTCACTGCTTTCCAATGAAATTGCCCACCAACAAGGAGTTATCTGACCTTATTCATATTTAGTGGAGGGTTCATCTACCTCCGACTAGTAAACGAGTAGATGCTTGCTCATGGGACATGACCATTTGGGTTGATACAGGGTGTCTGGGTGCCTGTATAGGCTGATCAGTTGACACCTGTGTGAGACGTTCCATGTAGTAGGGAGGAAGCAACTGCCTCATGAATGTACAGTACTGTAATCCGCACAACAGTCTCAATGCCACAACGATGACAACGACAACCGTTCATGCAATTAACTGACTTTGAACGATATTGGATTATTGGCCTCTGAGGCTGGATGGTCAACCAGACGGATTGCTGTCCATGTGTCGAGGGATGCACGGGTGGAAGGCCAATGTTGGAGGCAATGGCGAGAGGAAGGCACACATGCCAGAAGACCAGGCTCTGGGGCCCGGAGAAGCACGTCAGCTTGTACACAGAGGCTGATATTGCGAATAACGCTAGTGGACAGAATCATCACCCTGCAGCAACTACACAACAACATCACTATTCCGGTACTGCTCCAGTGTCAATAGCGACAATAGCACACCGGTTACACGCCGTGACAGTGTCTGCCAGGCGTCCATTGTTGTGTCTTCCTTTGACACCTGAGCACCACGCGATACAACTGCAATGGTGTCGTGAACGAGTGGACTGGCGAATGGAATGGCACCCGGTGGTCTTCAGCAACGAATCCCACCTTTGTTTGGACACCGACGATAGACGCAGACGGCCGTGGTGCAGACCATTGGAATGTGCCAATGAACAATGCATCCAGTATCACCATCGTGGACCAACACCCGGGTTCATGGTCTGGGGTGCCATCCGCTATGATAACAGAATGTCTTCCAACAGTCACCATCCAAGGCACCCTGACAGCAGCATGGTATGTCACAGATTCTGCAGCCTGTATTACTGCCCTTACTGCATGCCATACCCAGCGCAGTCTATCAGCAGGATAACGCCAGACCGCACATGACAAACATGAGCATGGCATGTCTGCATGATGTCAACTGCCTGCCATGGCCTGTGAGGTCCCCAGACCTATTGCCAATTGAGCACGTGTGGGACATGGTGAGACGTCATTTACGATCACTCCGTAATCTCCATGACCTGACAGCAGATTCACAGGTGTGGGCAGACGTACCCCAAGATGACATTCGCTATCTGTCTGATCACCTACACCTGCGGTTGGAACAATGCATTGGCGCTGGAGGTAGTACCACAACCTACTGATGCCGCTTTTCGTTGGGACACCCTATACAAACGAGTGCACGTCTTGGCCCCATAACGTAATAAAGGTGTATTCAGATGTATCTCTTACTGTATACCTACTTTCAGCTCATTCGGAAACTCCTTGTGGGTGGGGCAATTTCATTGCAAAGCAGTGTATATGGAAATACCAATTAATATACAACTCCAATTGAATTATTGAACCAATGTTAATTGAGGCAAAAATAAGTTTTATGGGTTGCCACACGTTTGGCTGAGGTAAGCTAATAATGTGAAGCAACTGTATATATGGCCTCACCTGGTGTTGAGTCAATTCAGCACGTTCGTTGTTTGGGCATTACGATGATATGTGATTTAGCAAGGCCCTCTGGTTAAGGGAGCGCTGATGGTCAATAAAGGTTGAATTATTGACGTTCTTGCATTTGCATACATTTAGAGTGTTAAAGTTGATGCTTGTTGACCGGAGTGGTTTATGCGTAATGAGCCTGGATAGCAGATATCTGGTGTTTTACAAGTGAGTGCATAGGCATATAATTGAGATTAAAGTGTCCCTCCTCGTTATAAAAAGGGGCTCACAACGCAGTTTTAGCGTTGGGTGGAAAAGTGTACTTGTTACGCAGCATTACCAGCTGTTCGTGGTAGTTAGAAAATTAGGAGCACTGGGGATACCTAGATGTTGTAATCCTAGCTGGTTGTAAGGTTTGTCCTATATTAGTTAATATTAGTGTTTGAACGGTTTGGCTAACTACAGTTGTGAAGCAGACTGTGCAGCACAGTTATTGATTTCTATGTACTGACCTCAATTGGTTATAACTAAGCTTGTTACAATGTGTTAATCTACAGTATCAAGAATTTCACTTATTTGTTCAACTGATAATTTCAGTTGCTAGTTTCTCGGGTCTTGTAAATGAGCCTAACTACCTGTAATCATATAATTTAGCAAAAGTTAATTAAAGCATTTTCGTGGAAAAGAAGGTCTTGTGTATTGTTTTTACTAATAAAGTTTAATGTGGCCTTACAATAACATCCATTTATCACTCAGCGATTCCATTAAAATATTTTTACTTTTTCGTTTGTTTGTTTATTTAGATCATCTTACCTAAGATGAACTTCCTTAGAAGCTGATAATACAGACTTGTAGAAGTGCTTAACTTTGAGCTGACAATACAGACTGATCAACACCACCTAAAAGAAAGCCTGCGCACGAAAATATCATGCATAGTTAAAACCACATATTAATCTGTGGTTAAAACGGTTTAATCATCTCAAGGCCTACGAAATAACAAGGCCTGGAAGCGAAAAGTCACCTGACCATCGGGTGCTAGCAACAATCTAAGCTTCATTGTTTCTAACAAATGGAAAAACACTGATTGTTAACATTCAAATCTAAACCTCCATTTTCGTGCGCTTCTGAATTTTCTAAAATGGTACAGTGCTTTATTCCCGATTGTAATCATCATAATGAACGAGAAAACTGCAAATTTTTTTCGTTTTCCTAAAGATGAAAAATATTTTTATTCCATATACAAAAATTAATTACAATAAGGATATCGCTCATTAAATACAATGTCATATTTCATTCACGATGGCCGACACAAGTGGCTCCTATTAATCCGCTCCTGACCGAGGTAAATTTATACAGGATGAATAAAAAGTCCTGGAATGGTCTTTACTTCGAAAAATACACGTCTTGTCAATAAAAGAAAAAATACGTGTCAAATATTTTTGGAAAGCTATTTAATGGTGCAAAAATTGTCCCTCTGCACTCTTCGTAGGGGAAGGGTAGGGGACGACTTTAAAATTTCAAATGGAACTCCTATTTTCAATGATGTTTTCAGATGGTACACAACATTTTTATTCTTGGTGTTTTTTTTCAAGTGATCCAACCGTTTAGGAGATAGAGGCATGGAAAGTGTAGAACTTTTAAGTTTTGCGCCAATTTTATCGATGAAGACAAAGAGATAGAGGATGGGTCTTAGAGAATTCCTATTCTACCTTTTGACGGTCTTTAAGAACCCAAAGTCAGAATGTCAGAAATCCAAAATTTTTTAGTACACAAGCAAAATCTTGAGGGGAGCAGTCCTATGGAGGCAGATTCCGTGCGTGTGTATTATAAATATTTGGATTTTTGAAATTCTGATTTCGGATTCTTAAAGACCATCAAAAAGTAGATTAGGAATGTCTCTAAGACCCACCCTCTCTCTCTTTATCTTCATCGATAATATTGGTTCAAAACCAAGAGCTCATAAAGGTGATTGATATTGAGAACTTGACACTGGTATTTATAAATCCACCTGTGGATATATCTGTTAGAGAAAGCTTTTTCTTCATTCACAGGATTACCTGCAAGCCACCTGTGAATAGTATTCTTTGAGACATTTAATCCTGATTCATGTTATATTTCTCAAATAGATCTGTTTTATGGGCTAGCAAGTCGATTATCGCTGCAAGAAGTGGCATTTGACATGATGATGTTAGGAGAATGTCAGCAAAATTATCACGCTGCATGATATCCTAATCGTACACATTACTCCGGAATAATTTTTCAGCCGCTTGTGATTCGTGTAACACACTGGTCAGCAATATATAGCCCAACCACAACACAGAAGCTGTAAATCAGAAGATGGGTGCAAGGTAAGAGAGCTGCTGATGTTCTGGTCGCCATTCGACAGGATCAACCATCACCATCCTCGTGACTCTGGAACAACAACGCCTTCCAACCCTTCTACAGTACTGTTTATAAAAATCGCAACACCCTGATGGAATGGTCTAATCCATATGCAATTTGCAATATTTGCATACAATGGGTCAGAGTATAAATGATTAGATTTTCAGAGTAATTGCTTGAAAGAACACCATGCCTCGACGACGACGAAGGGTACCATATCAACAACTGATAGACTTTGAAAGAGGACGCATAATTGGTCTGCGTGAAGCGGGATGGTCGTATCGTGACATTGCTGCTCGTGTAGGACGTAATGCAACGACAATTATGCGTGCATGGAGGCAGTGGAGCGAAGAGAACAGGGCACACCGAAGACCTGGCTCAGGAAGACTCTATGAGCCAGCACGACAACACCGCGAGATGACAGACACCTCTATCACATGTGTGTAGCAGATCGTACAGCCACTTCCACAGTGTTAGCACAACAGTGGGGTGCTACAGTAGGCAGGACAATGTCTGCTAGCACTGTACGACGCCGTTTGATTTCCAGAGGATTGATGGCACGAGTACCATTGTTGCGGATTCCTTTGACTCAAAACCACCGGCGCCTCAGGTTGCAATGGGCCCATCAACACCAACAGTGGCAAGCTGAATGGCAACAAGTTATGTTTTCGGATGAGTCAAGGTTTAACTTGCAGCACCATGACGGCAGGATACGAGTCAGAAGACATCGTGGCGAGCGCGACCTTCCAGAATGCATCCTGCAGCGTCATTCAGGACAAACGCCAGGGGTGATGGTGTGGGGTGCAATCAGTTACCATGGCCGTTCCCGTCTGATCAGAATCCATGGCAATCTGAACAGTGACCGGTACATCAGGGAAGTTGTGCAACCCGAGGTCATCCCCTTCCTGCAGAACCTTCCAGGCACTGTATTCCAACAGGACAATGCCCGACCGCATGTGGCCAGAAATGTCCTCGCCTTTTTCCAAGCACATCAGACGCCCTTGTTCCCCTGGCCTGCTCGTTCACCAGACATGTCCCCAATCGAACATGTGTGGGACAGGGTTGCTCATCGATTGGCTCGTCAGACTCCTGCAGCAGCAACTGTGGATGAACTGTATATCCGTTTAGACAGAGCATGGCAGGACATTCCCCAGGCCCTTATTCAGAGCTTGTTTGACTCAATGCCACGACGTTTAGAGGCTGTAATTGCATCCCACGGTGGTTTCACCCGATACTAATGTGACAATAAAACGCATTGGATTGACCTGAAAATCTAATGGTTTCTTTTCTGACCCATGATATGCAAATGCTCCAAATTTAATGCAGATTGGGCTATTCCATCAGGGTGTTGCGATTTTTATAAACAGTAGTGTACATTGATTTCCACCAGGCGCTTGGAGCCTGGTGTGACTACCAGAGGAGAACGGATATTTGTCAGAATTTTAGAAATTAGCCATAAAAACCATTTATTGTTGTTATGGACGGATGAAGTCATATTACTGGGCCCAGTAAAATTCACACAGGCTCCGTGAGGTAGATAACCAACTTGTGGAGTGTGAATACATGGTGTGGCATTATTGGAGGCCATATTTCTTCCAGGGTAACCAGGGTAGTTTTATGGGCTTTCTAGAAAACGTGTTGCCTGAACATCTTGAAGTTCGAACTACGTCAAGCGATGAGGGTTGGCTTTTGGTTTCAGTAGGATGGCTGTCCCGGACATTACTTGCGAATAGCTCAAGAAGTCATCGATCACATCTTCCCCTTGCGATGGATTTTCAAATATGGCCTCCTTGATCTCCAGATCTCACTCCCCTCGATTTTTCCTCTTGGGACGGCTAAGAAAAATTGTATGCCAAGAACGGCTGACAATGAAGAAGGATATGCACATGGCTAACACAGGAAGAGGTCCTCTCGACTTGTAATAACATTTAATATCCTTAAACTTGCATCTGCCCTGAAAATGTCTTTATTGTTGATTTCCTAAAGGAAGCCAATAGGAAAAAATTGTTTCCTGCAACAGATGTTTCTTTTTTCAAGACCTAAGCAACGAAATCCTAATTGAACTGTTCCCACTTATAAAATTTTGGGCGTACACTGGGTACGCCCATTTCTAGCCATTTTCAGAAATTAAATTCTTCACATAAAGCAGAAGAATGTAAATGGTTTCCCCAAAGCTCTAGGATGTTGAACTTCCGAGGAAAAAAGCCTGTTACACACTGTATAATACACTTCTTTTATTAGAAAAAGTGTCAACCTTAGAGGCTATTAGAAAAGTAGGTCTTGTCTTTGAACTGGGTGGCTTCCTATCTGATACTGAAAGTTGAATGTTATGGTGCAAATAATATGATTTCTTTCTGTTTTCGGGATCACTGAACACGACAATAATGCTTAAATTGATTGGTTAGCTCTTGTATTCGAGATAACATTTATTACGTAGTCACTTCTCCACATATCAGGGTGACCCAAACTTATCCAGCATAGTAGGAGGTATCGCAATCTGCGGCTTCCTTACAATGCTCAAGCTCTAGACATGCGCAATACAAATTTTTTCTCCTTCCTGTGGGCAGTGTGTCTCTTCGTAGTAAATCCGTTTTCTACGGAAGGTGGAAACATGTACAGTTTTCTCTTTCTACGTTCAAAAGGTGGACGGAATGGATGAAAGTTTACGTTTTATCCATGGATACATGACTAAGTTTTTCTTTTTTTCTAGTATCCGAATTATATCCATGAGTTACACGCTGATAATTAGGCATATTTCAAATATAATAGCAGAACAGCACGTGTTACTCCTCCATTTTGAAATTCTGCCCACAATCACGACATTAACTGCACACAGCGACATTGTTTATACGACATTTTTGTTCCATTTGAACCATACAATGTTCTAAACAATTATGCTGGATAAGTTTGGGTCACCTATAAAGCAGAAATTGTCGGGGTTATTTACACACTACAAGGGCAATGTAGGCCTACTACTTGCCCATAAATGCGAGATGCAATTCTCATGAAAGCACTTCCGTACACATCAGCAATAAGAAGTGAAAAACCATATGGGCAACAAACAGGCCCACGGGTTGGTGACAGGGCCGGCCCCAAGGCAATGCAAACGCTGTGGCTGGATACGCCCCCGCGATCCTACCTGCATAATAATATCTCGCCGGAATTCGTTTAACTCTTGCATTCTGTAATTTCTGACAATATTTTTTTTATCATTAAATAAAGAAAATTATTTGTTTTCTTAAAGATCCATACACTTATATTTTACCAAGAGCTCATAAGGGCCCTTATGAGCTCTTGATTTTACTTACTTACTTTTCAAACTCGTTTATACGTTAGGGTCGCGAGGGCAGCAGCCCTATGGAGGATCTCCAGGGATTGCGATCTTCCGCCACCAGGCGCATGTCCTCCCTGGTAATACCCAAGCGACTCGAACCCAGATTCTCCATGTAGTCTAGCCACCTGGTTCGAAGCCGACCCCTTGGTCTCTTACCCACCAGCTTGGAAAATAACAACTGCCTAGGAAGGCCAGTTTGCGGCATCCTTATCATGTAGCCATACAAGCGCAGCTGCGATCTCTCAAGGCGGAGAAGTAGCAGCTCAACACCTAAAGACTCCCTTATTGTGCTGCTGTGCACTCTATCTAGTAGGGTAATACCTGCTACACCTCTCAGAAATCTCATTTTGGCCGCTTGTACCCCCGATGGCACTCTTTCGGTCATTACCCAAGACTCATGATCATAGGTAAGAATGGGGACAAAGATAGATTTGAAGACGGAGGGCTTGGCTTTGTTTCCCAGCTCGCGTTTCGTTACCACAGATCGCCACAGTTCACGTCTGATACAGTTTGCTCCAACGATTCGAGCATCCGATTCTTTTTCCTGCCGTCCATCACTCATGAATGCAATCCCGAGATACTTGAACTTCTTCACCTATCTCAATGGGGCTCCCCTAACATGGAGAGCGCACTGAGCAGGCTGCCTTGAAAGGATCAGTCTTATATTTTCACAGGCTTTAAGTGATGATCTGAAAAAAAAAAAAAAAACAAGTGTCGAGCCGACTGAGTAAAAAAGTAAAACTGACGAGCTAAATGTGTCGAAATCGACTGACAAAACGATTCCGGTACAAACGTGATTGTGACCATTTGAATATGACCAAAAGTGACTATGACGAAACGAAGTGTGGCGAAACGACCTGCTACTGAATATATATATTATTTTCGTATTAGTTTGTTTATTATTATTATTATTATTATTATTATTATTATTATTATTATTATT
>JAHWFO010051442.1:1317000-1333704 GCA_023313115.1 Rhysida immarginata | reverse complement strand
TTATTATTATTATTATTATTATTATTATTATTATTATTATTATTATTTATTTATTTATTTATTTATTTATTTATTTTTTTAATGAATTATTTAACCTCCACCTCTACCGAAAGTCGTCATTTGTGATGTACTCGGAAAATATTTGTGAACACAAAGAAATGAACAGAATTTAACTTTTTAAATGGTTCTTATTAGAAAGAAATGAACTCATCAAGGAAGCTTAGTGATGTTTGTTTAAATTAAACTTTTAATGAATTATTCTTGATTATTCGAACAGGAATTTCTTTGGGTTATCAATTTCTGAATTTTCCATCAACATACTTCACCCACATGGAAATTCAAAATACAGCGAGGGAGGGGGATATTGAAAGAAGCATCGAAGTGATAACATGTTGTGATGTCACTTCACTGCAACCGATAGCATGTCATAACCATGAGTGGATTACTTGGGTGAACCCGCATAACCTTTACATATGTGATGGCTACGGGTGAACATTCCCCTTTTGATACCGCGAATTTATGAACAGTTTACGTTTATTAATCTGTGTGTCATAAAGTAATTTCGTCTTATTTATTAAGCGGTGTTTCCTTATTTTCAGGTAATCGTATAGGTAAAGTTTAATTAAGCAATTAAATTAAGAAAAAAATATAATAAGAAATCTTGTGCCTTCCGCATCAGTTCACTCAGAAAGAAAATGAACTCTCTACTTAAGATTTTTTGAAACTTTTTTTTAATATTCTTGTATGTAGGGCCGTAGCCACCGGATATGTAAAGTGGCTACAGATTTTTTTACATATCCGGTGGCTACGGTAGGGTCAAGTTATAAAACTATACCAAACTTTTTGCTCTAGGCTAAATATCTTCTAGGATACGTGAAGTCAAAGTTTAAAGGGAAAAGGCATTATCAGCATTCTAGTGACTATGTAGGGACCACTGCCGACCTCGATGACTATTACCCTATGTAATAACACCGAGGTCGGCAGTGGTAGGGACTAACAAGGGAACTATCTGGGCTCACTCAGAGCTTTTTGTCCGAATTTTTTTTTATAAATTCTTCCAGTGCCAATAGTAAAACCCCAAGTGCTTTTGCTTGGCATTAATCGGGAAGTTCGATTTTTCGATAGTTGAAAATCGAACATTTTGCTATTGTTTTGGTAATTTGTGATTGTTATTTTGGTTAAAATGGATAAACAACAACACAGTAAAGGTGAGTAAATGTATTTTTAAATTAAAATAATGTATTTTTAGGTTATCTAAGGAAAAGGGAAGCAAAAATGGACCCAGAAAAGGCTTGAAATTTCTCGATAATTTAGTTGAAAAATTTAACTTTACATTTTAATGCCAAAATTTTACTACTTTTCCTATAAACTACGTAGATTTGATAGAAAAATAGTTTTTATGTATTTCTTATTTTGAAAATTCTTAAAAAAACGAGAAATAGGTGTTTCTTTAAAATATTCACGTTTTATTTTTCAAAATAAAATTAAAAAGTAAGAGTTTTTTTTTTTAAATTAAACCTAAAATTATGATCTAAAAGAATACGAAATAAAAATAATGAGAAATTAGCTGGCTTTATTATTAATTTAACTGGTTAATGACTAACTTTAGCTCAAGCTTCAGGTGTGGCAATTAAATACCGAAACAAAGGTTGCTGTGTAAAATTCAAGCAAAAATTCAATGTGTCAAGGCATAGTTTGTATGAGTCACCAATCGCACTACAGCTGCATAGTTTTTTTTTTTTGTCGACCGCTCTTAAGGCAGTTGTCGATGGTCAAAGTCTACACTAGAAAATCGACGGTGAAGAGTCTGTACACTGTAGACAAGTCGTGTTCATGCTAGCTCGAATCGACAAATGCGTCATTAACCACGTGACCATCGACACTTGTCAACAGTTGACTGCTTGTCGATGAGCTCAGCCTAGACCCCTTGGACACTATGGCCACAGATATCTTCTTTTTCTTTGCGAACTGTGCCATTTTGAGAGTCGGATCATGTTCAAAAGCTTTTCTGACACCCACACGATTGATAATGCGAGGTCTGCCTATGCGTGGACGATCTTTGAGGCCTTCCCCTTTCTTCAGCCTCTCTGCGACTCTGTGGACAGTCAATCGGATGACGTTGAACTGCTTAGTGATGTCAGACTTGTGGCCCGTGCGAAGGAGTGCAGAGATCTCGATTCTTTTATGTTCCATCGCAATATCCTTGCACCCGAATAGCATTCATTCCAACTATAAAGTTTACATTATGGTATTGCCCACGTCTTCAATAGCAGCTTCTCCGTGGATGCTTCCACCACCCTCCCGATATCGATGCATCCACAAGTGTAACAGAACTTTTGCAAAATTCGGCAAAGGATTTGTGTTCAGACACGCATTATAACAATACATATGAACAAGTATTGTCAAGACAGAAATATTGTATATCAGGCTTGCATTGAATTCTGCCTAAAATTGGTTAAATCAGTTATTGAAAACTGATTTAAACTCGCACAAGATATTAAAAACCACCTATGGGAACATGCATGTGCTGAGAGTAAATGTGCATACGTTGCTAATCAGTTCAAAGAACGTTTTCAGTTGCTACAAGTTTGCAAACATGGTAGTCATTTGAAGATGGATGGTGTAGTTCAAAACCTCTCCGAAGAGGATAATCTCTTTAAAACTTTCAAAAACAAGCAACATGGCATTCTGTTTTCAGGAGTGATCATTCTCTTTGACAGTGCACACACACATCGCATAAGTTGTTGCAGATAGACTAGCTGAGGAGAAGTAGGTGATTTTTGAACAACCTCCTTACAGCCCAGATATGTCTCCTTGTGAATTTCATCACTTCGGGCCATTGAAGATATTTCTTAATGATTCAACACCGATGAGGATGTGCAGGATGCAGTTATGTGTAGGTTCAAACAGCAGATCCCATCTTTTTTCCCATCTTACCAATTTGAGAAACATGTTTATAATACTGTTCATGAAATGCCACTCTTTCTGTTTGCTTGTGTTTCCTCTTTCCTGTTTTTTTTTTTTTTTTTTTTTTTTTTTTTTTAACTCAAAATAAAAAAAAAAAAATCTTTATTTTATTTTTTTTTCTACCCTCATTTGTAAGAAAATACATAAAAATTAATTTTCTGTCAAAACTGCATATATAAGAGAAACATAAAAAATTGGCTTTAAATATTTTTTTAGATGGACTTATGAAATTTTTTTCTTAACAGTACATAATCATCATGGAGCCTTTTCTCCTAAATTTGTATCTCTCCTATCCCAGAAAGTTTGGGCCATCTTTCCGATTGCTAAATATCAAGACACTTTAAAATCCATTTTCATATATTTTAGTGGTATTTAATTTTGTATAACGTAACGGATTATATAGATGAAGGCAGGAATAAAAGTTGAAACTGGTTGGTTATCTATTTTTTACCAAACATGCTGTACTGCAAGATCACAATCCATTATGTTAATAGCTACGGTGCAGAAGAACCTCACATCTATGCTATTTAATTTTTTGTTTATTGAAATATAAGAATTTATTACATTTATCTTATGATTGAGTTTTTGGTATTTTATTATTTTTAACTCACACATTATGTACAAAACTTAAATTAAAATATTTAGAAAAATCATCTGTATAACCTATAACTTATTGTCTCCCTCCCAAACTGTTCAACTCCCCTCCATTTTCATGGATCCCCTCCATGAAAAATTTGAATTTCAAGCCCTTTGGTGGGTCACATGGCCTGGGTGGAATGATCATCCTGTAACTATCTTAACTTTGCACGTTTAAGTTTTATATTGAAATTCAAAATATACTACAACATGAAGATGAGTGCTTTTATTTCGAAAATGGAAGGAGAAAACAATATCTAAACATAATCAAGTATGATATTTCTAGAACATTGTTCATAATCTAAACTCCAGTGTGCGAAAATGATAAATGAAAAATAACAGTGACTTGCAAGTCTTATTAAAAACCATTTTGAAATGTGAATGACAATATGATTGACTTGGCACCCATCCACCTACTGTACCAATTTAAAAAAAAAAATTGTTGTGGACAAAAACTGTACGTGGATTTCTTATTTGTTATATGCATATAAAGATCCTGTTCAGCCATAAAGTAGATTTACATTAATTCTCCTTACTATACAAGTTCCCTCCCCCTGTAAATATGGAATGGTAATATGCATTCCCGAGCCCATCATTTTAATGTACATTTTATATCGACCAACTGGATATAACTACCAGATTTTTCTCATAAGTTTCGTTTCCTATCTAAATGACAACAAAAATTTTCGATTATAATGAGATAACTGTAACTTGGGGATCTTGTCTAGCGGCAGACTTTTTCACCCAAAATGAGGATAAAATACCTGCAATAATGAACGATCTTTGATGACAGCAGAGATTCGATTATCCATGGGAAAGATCTCCCTAGATGCACACTTTTGAAAGTTTATTCTCAACTTCATGTGCTCCGTCACCTTTCCCTTTCATCAGTGTTACCAACCTAATGGATTTTATACAAAAATCCACTGAATGTAATTTCATTCCTACAGTTGAATTCAGTGGATTTTAACAGACTTTTCTCTCTGTTTTTGAGTTGGAAAACTGACTGTGTACAGCCCGAGCTAGCCAAGAAAACAAATCCGTAATTGTCGAATAAAAGCTGAAATTATTGTCAGTTGGAGAAGTCTTGTGCCAATAACCACGATGTGCAGAATATTGAATAAATCTTTACTACGTGAATGATTTCGAAGGATCACAAGAAAATTAACAGTGCCTTCGAATCCAACAGTTTCAAATCAAATAATTATTATGTATTTATATTGAGAGATACTTAAGGATCAGGTAAGGAACAACAGGCCCTTTTCATTCAGATGGTGGGCGGGGCACGCACTTGCACGGCAGCTGATTCCGGCAGGCAAAAAAACTTCCGTTCATCCATTTTTTCCATTGTTAACGTACGTTTCAGCGAGAAATATTTCGCCTAGAAGATCTAAAAAGGCTGAAAAAAAGATGTTATAAAAATTTATAAAGAAGTAACTTCGTTGAACTGTTTTAAGTTATGAAAGTCTGAAGTGATTGAGGTTGATCCCAGCAACATTGCGCTTACTGTTTGCCAGCATTTTATAAGTACTGTATTGATTTGCAGTGCATTTCCGAACACTCCATGAATTTTCTACCGGGCATAACATTTCGAAAAATATATGAATATTTTCAGGATAATGATAGTAAATGCAGGTGTTTCGACCGAACAGTCAAACATATGATTGTTGGAGATATTTCTGAGGCAAGCACCATATATTTATATTTGTTTATAAGTTCATGTAAATATTTTTACTATCTTTTATTTTGAAAACATTTTCTATTACAAGTAAGCATGTTTTAAGTTTCAAGAAAATATTATAATGTTTAGCTTCACAAAAGAAAAAGCATTATCTGTGTGCATCTGAGTTAGAACCCATTGGAAAGATATTTGGGGGTATTTGTGAATGCCCTACAGGATAAGTGGGAATCAATAAGTTAGTCGCTTTAAGTATTTAGTAATTTATTAGTGTAATTATATTTGAATTGATAATTATAGAATACTTTACGGTTAAGAAATAAGTTTTAAATTTCATTTCATTAGAAAAGAGAGGAAAATGCAGTCATATACAGGGGTTGAACAAAATAATATGAACATCTTTGATTTTAGACGTTTTGTCAAATATCTAGAAAAATACTTGATGAATTATCTGAAACTTCAGGGGTGAAAAGAACATGTTATTCCTCATATATATCAGCGAAGATTTTGTCCAGAAGGCAAATAGGGGACCAGAAAGAAATTGAACAAAAAAATAATGTTTGGGATCACCCTGTAAAAAAAATAATGCTTGAAATGCGTTGTAACTGTAGCATATGATTATGAGGCTTCTTTAACTTGTGTTCATTTGTATAAACAAAACAATAAGGAGTTTTCACCAAATTTTTATTTTTGGACCAGACACAAGTATCAAATTCCTCTCCTTACGTTGATATGAAGTCATTATGGTTAATATGAAATCGGTATGCCTTCATATCAGCGTAAGGAGAAGTTGATACTGGTGTCCGATCCAAAAATAAAAATTTGAAGAAAACCCCTTATCGTTTTTATTTTTGGCAACATCGGCGACATCTTTCTGAATTTCCATGATATTTGCTTTGGCTTTTTATAAGAGTAGCTCTATACATTTGGCTAATAAATTATGCAGATGACATTTTAGTAACGCCATATACTTTTTATAATTGCCACTTTTAATTGCCACTTAACCTATAGGGCATTCGCAAATACCCCAAAATATCTTTCCACTGGGCTCCAACTCAGATGTATGTACACAGATAATGGTTTTTTTTTTTTGAGAAGCTAAACATTTAGCTCTCATAACATTTTCTTGAAACTTAAAACATGAATACATATATTCGAAAATGTTTTCAAAAAAAAGATAGTAAGAGTTAAAAATTTTTGTCTTAGAAACATCTCCATTATTCATATGTTTGACTGCTCGGTCAAAATACATGAATTACTACAATCATCCTGAATATATTCATATATTTTTTGAAATGTTACATCCGGTAGCAAATTCATGTTGTGTTCGGAAATGTACTGCAAATCAATACTTAAAAGATGCTGGCAAACAGTAAGCACAATGTTGCTGGGATCAACCTCCACACGATTATAGTTAACCTGCTGATTTTGGTGGCTTTTAATTTCTGCATTCGCTTCAGACTTTCGTAACTTATAAAAACAGGTCAACGAAGTTACAGGTAGATCCCGTTATACACGATTTCGGTATCCGCGATTTCGGATTTACACGGTTTTCATTTAGTAGTACCATCGATCGTCAACATGCGAAAGCTCTTATGTTTTTGTTAGGAGTTGAATTAGTTTTTGAGTTTTGTTTTGTTCCTGTCCCTGTGTTTGTGCACATTTAGCACATCACTGGCGATCTATGAATGATAAGGTTGCTATACGTCAGTTTGGACAAGATCAGCTGAGTTTTTAATCTGTTTGCGAAAAGATTTATTGTTGTAGGACTTAAAATGCCACTGAAACGTAAAGAAAGTATTATTACTGAAGGAAAAAAGTGGACCCGAAAATCCTACTCGTTAGAATCCGAGTTGGAGGCCCTCGATGAAGATGAAGAAAACGTTAAAACCAACCATCAAGCAATTTTTAATGAAATATCCTGCCAGTTCAAACGATCTCTTAACATCCAGTCCAAGCTCTTCTTCCAAACTCTTTTCTGGATTCCACCAGCACTATTACAGGAAGGGGACTGTTGGAAACTGCATCAGAATCTTCTGGTACAGATGAACCCAAAGCAATATAAAGTTTAGATTGTGGACACTTCTTTTTGTTGTACGTGTACATGCATTTTGAGTATTTTAGTGTATCTTTAGTTTTATAAAATAAAATGCGATTTTAAGACTAAAAAATAGAAAACTGCTGTATTACTAATCCTATACTTCTATACCATAATTATTTACGTTATATTAGGAAAATAATTAATGCTTATGAGAACGAAACTCTTATTCTGTACATGTTAAATGGAACCTGTTTTGCGCAAATTCGGTATACACTGCAATTTTGCAGAACATATGTATCACGTATAACGGGAACTATCTGTACTTCATTATTGATTTTTATAACTTTTTTTTTTCAGCCTTTTTAAATATTATAGCAGATACATTTACCGCCGAAACGTACGCTAGCAATGGAAAAAAATAGACGAACAGAAGTTATTTGCCCGCCGGAAGCAGCTGCCATGCAAGTGCGTGCCCTGCCCATCATCTTAACTGAAAAGGATCCATTTTGGTTATAACGCCCCTTGGAGGTTGCTAAGAATGATAACGACTATACATATAATAAAACATATGCATACAGATAGTTCCAACAAATGTTCAGAATAATTAAATCCTGACTATTGTGTGACTTCAGGAAATCCCATAATTAAAACTGGACAGGGTAGCTATCAGCAATGTGTTAAGTTGTGGTTTCTAGTTCGATTCCAGGTGTGGAATTTTTATTTCCATTTATTTGTTATTTATTATAATATTTCCATTTTATTCAATATTTGGTATAATATCACCAATTTGTATTACGTTGAAACTTTAAAATAAAAAAATTAAATTCTCTCAGATCATTGTTATAATCTATTATTTTTAATGAATAAACATAGTCATTTCTTTCTAATTTCAGATTACATCTAGGTTATCACATAATGGATTCTATAACCATGCTGGTTGAAAGAAAAGACGTTGCTAATATTCCTGGGATATTCAAAACTTATTCAGTTGATGATCTAGTGGATATGTTGTTGCTAACTGTTCTTGATATAACATCAGGAATGAGAAAAATCACAAGTACTTTAATTAATAATAGACTTCTAGAATTCAAGTATGAAATGCCAAACAATATTGTTAAGGTTATCATCCAGTATCATTTAAAAATAAATGCAGAAGTCTTGGATGAAATTCAAGCAGATAAAAATTTAGATATAAATGAAGAAAAAGATTCGGATGGGTTCAGCAATTGCTTCATAGGTGAAAAACAGCAATGTATGAAAGAAGAAATTGAACTAGAGTTTCCTCCATATGATGAATATAACCTCGTTGGTAATAGAAATCATCATGATGTGAAAAGGTTAATTTCAGACAATGCAAATGCAACAAACAAACATGAATTAAATTCTCTCAATAATTATATATTACACACAAATGATGAAGGGAATGATGAAAATGAGTCTACACATTTAGTCGATGGTACAAGGCAAATTCCCTCTTCAGATTATTCTGTAAATGATAATCTGTATTTTATTGGTAAAGAGAATCACAGCCAAAGCAGTGAACATGACAAACACTCACAAATACCATCGTATAAAATCAGCGACGAAGAAAATCAATCTGGAGAAAAAAGTTATCCGTGTCGTGTTTGTGGAAAAACTTTTCCGAAACCATCAAACAGAAAAATACATGAAAAAATTCATACAGGTGATAAACATTTTTCATGTGAAATCTGTGGAAAATCTTTTACAGACTTTTCATCAAGGAATAGACACAAATGTATTCATACTGGCGAGAAACCTTATTCATGTGAAATTTGTGGAAAATCTTTTACACAACTTTCATCTAGGAATATACACAAACGTATTCATACAGGTGAAAAACCTTACTCTTGTGATATTTGTGGAAAATCGTTTACTCGTCTTTCACATAGGAATAGACACAAACGTATCCATACTGGTGAAAAAGCTTATTCTTGTAGTATTTGTGGCAAGGCATTTAGATGTCGATCAAGTAAAGTCTTACATGAATATGAGCATTCAGTGGTAGAGCCTTATTCTTATAGTATATGTGAAAAACCATTTTCTGCATCTTCAGATAAAGTCCAGCATGAAAACATCCACTTGTTAGTAGAAAAACCACATTTTTGTAGTGTTTGTGGTAAAAGATTTTCACAAATCTCAAATAAAGATGCACATGAAAAAATTCATTTAAATGAGAAACCTTATTCATGTGAAATTTGTGGGAAATCTTTTACACATCTTTCATCAAGAGATAGACATAAACTTATTCATACTGGTGAGAAACTTTATTCATGTGAAATTTGTGGGAAATCTTTTACACAACTTTCATCAAGGGATAGACACAAGCTTATTCATACTGGTGAGAAACCTTATTCATGTGAAATTTGTGGAAAAACTTTTACACGGCTTTCACACAAGGATACACACAAACGTATTCATACAGGTGTGAAACCTTTTTCATGTGAAATTTGTGGAAAATCCTTTAGATTTGTTTCTGCAAGGAACACACACAAACGTGTTCATACTGGTGAGAAACCTTATTCATGTGAAGTTTGTGGAAAATCTTTTACACAACTTTCATCAAGGAAAAAACACAAATGTATTCATACAGTTGAAAACAGCTTATTCTTGTAGTATTTGTGGCAAGGCTTTTAGATGTCGATCAAGTAAAGTCTTACATGAATATGAGCATTCAGAGGTGGAACCTTATTCTTACAGTATATGTGAAAAACCATTTTCTACAATATCAGATAAAGTCCAGCATGAAACATCCACTTGTTAGTAGAAAAACCACATTTTTGTAGGGTTTGTGGTAAAAGATTCTCGCAGATCTCAAATAAAAATGCACATGAAAAAATTTATTTAAATGAGAAACCTTATTCATGTGAAATTTGTGGAAAAATTTTCACACAGCTTTCACAGATGGATATGCACAAACTTATTCATACTGTAGTATTTGTTGAAAAGACTTTTCAAGCTTAACCAACAAACTCAGACATGAACGAAGTCATTGTATAGATAAACCTCATGCTCATAGTATTTGTAGTAAGGTACTGTAATATAATAAAGATTTGGTTGTTAATGAAAGAATCCACTCGGGAGGTAAACCATATTCTTGTAGTATATGTGGTGAAAAGTTTGCACAAATTTCGACTAAAATTGTACATGAAAATATTCATACAAACAGGCCTCGACGTTCTCCTTTATTTCCTATGTTATGAAGAAATCGTTCAAAAATGTCTTATATATCTCCTATATTTCGTATCCTATATTTTAATAAATAGTCTAACTGCTACTGCATTAGAAAAATTACCAATATATCTATTCATCCAAAATTCAATCAATGGCAAAACTGCAGCGGTACAAAAAACTCCCTTGCATTTAAATCGCTAATTTTCCAACGGGCATATGTCCACATGCATAAATAAATATTCATGACTAGCACCGGAAGTATTGTGTGTAATTCAGTGGTGGCAGGTAGGTGGCGATCCCAGCATTCAGTATAAAATAAAAGCTAGGACGATTAATCGTATTAGGCGCATTCGGCGGCACTCAGATCTAAGAGAGCAGCGTTCGGCGAGCACTTTGTTACTACCGCCTGAGAAGAAAACGTGTTCGGCACGCAACATGTCTGTCAGATTCTGAGCTCAGACGCTCAGCAAGCTTTTCTTTTTCTGAGTGCTCAGATTGAATATGGCGGCGCTCACTGTGATGCGAAGCTACGAGAGCCAAATCATGGCGATGCCCAGTGTACAGTTTCCTCCCTGGCTTTATGGTATACTCTTCTCGCGATTGAATATTCATCATGCTGAGTTGTTGAAACAGTCGTTTCTTCTCAATAGTTGTAAAGTCTGTATGTAAAGCCATTTCTTTCTGAGATAAAAGCGCGTTCGGCAACAGTCACTCAGACGCTCAGAAAAGCAGTCAGATACCACGTGACAGTTCTCTCAGATCTGAGTGCTGCCGAATGCGCCTATTAATCTTCCTAAAAGTACTTATGTGCCATATCAATGCTTTTACCTACTGCATGGTTTCTTAATAGAAGAGGTTATGGCACTCGTAACTGTTCCAGTGCTATCGGCGTGTCCCGGAAGTAGATGGCACTTCGAGCAATCTATGCTTTATTTATCAAATTTCTATGAATCATTTTGAATCGTATATTTAAGATAAAAAAAGTTTGTAACTAGTTGAATTCTATTGTACATGTATATCTGATTATTTAGAGCAGACTTTGATATTTTGCCATCTGGTGGTCAAAATAACAGCTGGATCGCATTTAAATGGGAGGATCGGTTAATATCGCAAATATATCATAACTCGCACCATGACATCGTCATGAGGTTCATGGCCTGTTACTTGAAAGAAAGTAACCATGAGTAACGTTTTCCTCGATAAAAGTGAAATGACGAGGGAGTGGCACACTCTTTTGCACGGTGGCACTATTTTTGCGAGTTTTGCTTCTGATTTATATTTATTTATTTATATTTAAAAAAAAAAATAATAATACAGCAGTGCCCAACAGAGCCAGTATGGTCCAAGACCGACTAGTTAGGTCTCTGAGGGCACGACACAGAACAATGAAAAAAATACAGTTAGTAATTAGTTAAAGTACAGAAAAAATAGACAAATAAAAATACTTAAATGCTAAAAACAGTTTCAACATACATAAAATTAGATAAAAAAAAAAAAGTAAAAAAAAAATTAGATTAATTGACAAGATTAACATGATAACAGCTACACCTGGTCATATATAATAAAAAAACAATGAACAAATAAATATAACTAAAGTAAATAATAATCAGACAAATTAAAAGAGGTCACTAAAAAACAAATGATGTATGAAAAATATATCTTAAGGAATAGAACAAAGATAGGTTCTTTATTAATAATTATAGAGGTATTAGGATAGTTGATTAAACAGCTCACCAAAATTTATTGTAAATTGACATAATTTCTCAGAGAGAATGAAATTTTTTAACACTTTGCGGAAAGCAGAAAAAATAGGTAAAGAGCGAATTTCGAAAGGTAACAAGGACCAACACTTGATTCCGATTATTGAAATGCACCTAGATTGATAATTACGTCGAATAATAGGCAAGTAAATACTTCCTGCATTACGAGTAGCATAACCATGAATATCTTGATGTAAATTAATTCTGATAGAAGGAAAAATGATTAGTTGAGCATTAATGGCTTTGTATATAAAAGAACTTAGTTGAATGATATAAATCTGATAGACTGTAGGAATACCAACGACTGAAAAATAGTGTGAGATAGAAGAAGATTTACTAACTTTAAGTAAGGTTCGCAGAAACCATTTTTGAAGTTTTAGAAGTCTTGATAAATTATGAGAAGTGGACGATCCCCAAAAAATTATACAATAGCAGAGAGCGGAATGAATCCAAGAAAAATAAAGTAATAACAAGATATGATAAGGAAGGTAATTTAATCGGGAGATCATTCCCTGTTTCCTATTCAATTTAGAGACAAGAGAATCAATATGATAGTCCCATGTCAAATCATGGGAAAGTGTTAGACCCAGGTATTTAAATACTCGAATACAAGATATAAGTTGATTATCGTAGAAAATTGGAGGAGAAACAGGTATATTACTCTTATTCCGTTGAAAGAAAAACATTAGTTTAGTTTTGTCAACGTTGACAGTTAACTGATTCATTACATTCCAATTTTTAAGGCGGCTAAGAATTGTGTTAAGAGACTCAAGAATTTGATTAACGTCTCTATCCGAGAACAATAACGTAACATCATCGGCATAAAGAATTGTTTTAGTTGAAATAAGGTAATTAGGAAGGTCATTAATGAAAAGATTAAACAAGATAGGGGATAGAATCGACCCTTGGGGGACACCGAAATTACGGGTCAAGATTGCAGAAGATTTGCCAGAAAAAGCTAAGTAATAACGCCGATTAGTTAATAAGTTATAGAGCCAATTTAAAGGAGGTCCGCGAATGTTATAGTAAGAAGAGAGCTTGAAAAGTAGATGAGGAATAGATATAGAATCAAAAGCTTTTGTGTAGTCAATGAAAATAGCTGCAGTAAACTTATTATTAGATTGCTCTGTAGAAACAAATTCGGTGAGCTCATAGATCGCTGTCTCAACATTTTTGCTAGGAATAAATCCATGCTGAGAGGGACTAATCAACTTATGAGAGTAAATAAATTGTGAAAGGCGATTATAAAAAAGTTTTTCAAAAATTTTAGCGAAAATAGGCAAAGACGAAATAGGACGATAGTTGGAATACGATTTAACATCACCTTTTTTAAATAATGGAGTGACTTTCGTTATTTTCAAAGAAGATGGATATGAGCCTGAAATCAGAGAATGATTAAAAATATGAGAAAGAGGTAATGTTATATAAGGTTTAGCGGCGATAATGGCTTCAGAGCATAAGTCAAGAGGGTCAGGGGCTAAAGAAGATTTTAACTGGGAGATTACTTCGCTAACTTCTTCGGGTGTAGACGGAATAGCAAAGAAAGTAGGAACATTAGTCGAGATATAAGGAGGATAATTTAAAATAGGGCTATTTGGGAGCGAAGAGGGGGGTAATAGAGAAGACAGAAAATCAGTCAAAGATGACGAATCAATTGAGTTTGGATGGGTAAACGGAGAATTGAAAGAGTGGGAACTCTTAGAAAGTTTATTTAATAGATTCCATTTATGCTTATTAGATGATAATTGATTAAACAAAGTATTAAAATACCGCTCCTTCGATCTATTTATTAAATTTTTTAAATCATTTGAGCAGTCTTTAGAAGTTCTCTTTAATAGTGGTGAAGGTTTTTTTCGCAACTTGCGATATAAAGAGTTTTTTCTTTTAGATAATGATAGAATGTATGGAGAAATCCAAGGTTTGATAACAGTTTTTTTATTAATAAAGTGATTAGACTTTTTAGGAGTAAAATACCGGTTATAGCCAAGCTTAAAATGAATTAAAAAAGAATCAAACAAGAGATCGCTATCATTAGTATTCGGTAAAACAGTGGACCAATCAGTAAGCGCCAGAAATGAAGTGAAAATAGCTAGTCGTGTATGTGATATGATTCGAAATGAGGTAGGTGAACTAATAGGAAAAGTAGGTTGAATATTAGTATTGAATATAGTGAGCATTGGAAAATGGTCAGATATAGATAAATCTAAAGTGTTACTAAATACTACAGAATTAAAATTTGAGAAACAGGCATCAATCGCGGAATAAGAGTGATAACGTAAAGAAAAATGAGAAAATAATAAGGCTGTAGGAACTAATCCAGATCTAATAATAGGATCTAAGAGAAGGTTAAGGCTGGAAGAAGGTTTACTAAAATCAATATTAAAATCACCTACAAGTATTACAGTTTTACGGAGCTTTTGTAAATCAAAGAGAAGTGAAGAAATAAACGAGCAGAAAGATGAAAAATTACCAGATGGAGGACGATAAATTGCAATGACTAAATATTTATCATTAAGGCAAATTGTTAATATTTCAACATTGGGTGTAATTAAAGAAAACTGATCCAAGATGACAAAAGTTAGGTTTTCGTAGATATACATACCTATGCCGCCTCCGCGCTTATTAGTCCGATACACTGAGATTGCTTTATAATTAGGAATATCGGGTAAGGCGAACGAATCATTACACCATGTCTCAGTGAGAACTATTATTTTGGGAATTACAGATATATGGTGTAATGATAAGAGCATATTGGTGAAATTCGCATTAATGCTTCTGATGTTTAAATAATAAAGGGACAAATTACGTGGGGAAGCTGCGCTAGGATCTTTTTTTAATATTTCGTTCAGAACCTCCAATTTCATAGGATGTAAAAAAGACATATTGAAAAAAATTATTAAACCAAACAAAATAAAAAAGAATAAACAAACAAAAAAAACAAACTCAAAAACAATTAAAAAAACTAGAAAAACGGTGAAAAAAAATTAACGTTAAAAAAATGAATTGAGCATAAACTGAGAATAAACTCATGCATATCCCAACAAATTATTAGAAAATAAATCTTAACAAGTTATTACAAGCAAGATAATCCATTATAAATAAAACATATTAAATTTTTGTACGACTAGCAGTGGCCAGAGTCACGGAACTTCACAATATCGGAAACAAAATGTATTCTAACCGGCCTCCCATTCGGGCCTTTAGTGAAGATTCTTCCTCGAAAAACCCACACGTTTGAGGGACCTAAAATTCGTTTGGCTTCGCGTAGGAGTCCATAGCGATGTTTAGTAAGGTCCTCTAAGACGACAACGGGGGACGGACGAAACTTGTTCCGATTCTTTAAAATTAAGTTCTGGACAATAGAAGAGCCAAACTGCACTAAAATAGGGCGAATGCTGTTTTCACGGCGCTGACCCAGGCGATGTACAGCGACTATATCGGTTGGTGTTAAATTAACATTAATTTCCGAAGAACAGAGATCCATCACTTTAACCTTAAGATCTTCAGTAGGAGACTCTGAGACCCCAAGAAAGCGAAGATTGTTTCTTCTACTGTATTGCTCCATTTCATCAAGCTTATGCCATATAGATTCAAACTGTGACGAATTGTCCGGAAAAAGCTCTTTCTGAAACCGCAACGTATCAGTAGATAAATTCTGAATCTGCTTCTCGAGTTCAGAGATTCGAGCAATGGACAACTCCATTGACTGAATCAAGGGTTGCACTCGTTTCGAAGTTTCAGATAATTGATTTTCCAACTGAGTTCCAGACTTAGAAAGTAGACGGGATATCAATTTGTCTAAAACATTATCGTCTTGAAGATAGGAATCTAGAGTCTTCTCAATTAGCTGTACTAAAGAATCTTCGGATAACTCATCCGGGAGGCCCGAGGATTGCAGATTGCGTGAATTATTTGGTTTGCTCCCTTTATCGGCTGGCTTCGGCATTATTTGATTAATTACAGCTCAATCAATAAAAAACAAATAACAAAATGTAGTGGAGTCAAGAGTATTAATTCCTCTAAAGCACAATACACTTTCAGTTCAAGATTGAACAAATGGAACAATCCAAGTTTCTAATCGGTTACATAACGCCATAAAAAATTCAAAAAAAAAAATATCATTTACTTGTAATCGCAGTATGGAGAATAATATTAACAGAATCGCAGCATGAAGCGAGTCCAAATCACAACATGAAGAATAGTGAAATGTAAATCACACTTCATAAAGTCTGAAGCATTAACATTTCTCACTCAGCAATGCACAATTCTGACGAAGAGCTCAAGCAAACGCGGCTTGCGTGGGCGCCATCTTAGTTTTTGTATTGGGGGTAAAACTAACTTCGATCTGATGAATTTCAAACAAAACTAGCATATAATATTGTAATGTATCAGTATATTCAATATTATACACTAGTTCGTTTGAA
The DNA here is from genome assembly GCA_023313115.1 of Rhysida immarginata. NCBI lineage: Eukaryota > Metazoa > Arthropoda > Chilopoda > Scolopendromorpha > Scolopendridae > Rhysida > Rhysida immarginata. The sequence continues at coordinate 1,317,006 of JAHWFO010051442.1, read as the reverse complement.
CACATC
>JAHWFO010051442.1:1271331-1307000 GCA_023313115.1 Rhysida immarginata | reverse complement strand
CGTTTCGTTACCACGGATCGCCACAGTTCACGTCTGACACAGCTTGCTGCACCGATCCGAGCATCCAATTCTTTCTCCTGCCGTCCATCACTCGTGAATGCAATCCCGAGATACTTGAATTTCTCCACCTGTCTCAATGAGGCTCCACTAACATGGAGAGCGCACTGAGCAGGCTGTCTTGAAAGGACCAGAACCTCGGTTTTAGCCACACTGATCTTCATCCCAGCTTCTTCACATTTGGCTGCAAGCCGGTCTAGTGCATGCTGAAGGTTCGTGCGAGAAGACCCAAGGAGGACAAGGTCGTCAGCAAAGAGCAACCTCTCCACCAGGCAGTCGCCCACACAAACACGCTCATCGCCTCGGCTGCCCCTGTCTATCCAGTCCATAAAGATAATGAACAAGATGGGCGACAGTACGCACCCTTGGCGGAGTCCAACACCCACGGTGAACGGTCTTGACTTAATGCCATTTATCCGGACACAAATCTCAGAGCTTTCGTACAGAGACATGATAGCAACCAGTAATTGCCCATCCACTCCATACTCTTGCAACACTTGCCAGAGCTTCTCCCGAGGAACTCTGTCATATGCTTTTTCGAGGTCCACAAAGCAAGCGTAGACCTCTTTTGCATACTCCCAGGATTTCTCAAAGATTTGCCTTAGAGCAAAGATGTGATCCGTCGTGCTTCGGCCAGGTCGGAAACCATACTGCTCCCCTGACAGTTTGGAGTCGACTATTTCCCGACTTCTCTTCTCCAGACACTTAGCGTACACTTTCCCAGGAATGCTGAGCAAAGAGATGCCTCGATAGTTGTTGCAATCTCTCTGGTCTCCCTCGACTGGATATCATAGGTATTACCTCTACGAAACGTCCGGGTTCTGGAACTGTGGACTTAGAAGGAGGGTGGAAGCTTTTCTACTCTGGTGTCGACCCTAACATGACTGCCCAGGCGGGAGTGGGGATACTCACAAGTCCCCGGCTGGCAGATTATGTTGCAGATTGGACCCCCTTAGGTGGAAGACTGTGTCTCCTGAGACTTCAGATAGGGAAACGGTCTCTCTCTCTATTCGTTGCATATGCTCCGAATGCAGTCACAGAGTACCCACTTTTTCTAGATGAAGTTGATGCTGCTCTTAGCAGGAGAGGGAGTGCAGATTCTGTCATCCTGATGGGCGACTTCAATGCACACGTAGGGGCTGATGACCAAACGTGGAAAGGCGTGATTGGGAGGAATGGTGACCCCGATTTAAATGCGAATGGGAGGTGCTTGTTGGATCTCTGTTGCAACAATGGACTTTCCATCACAAACACCTTCTTCCAGCACAGGGATGTCCATAAGTATACCTGGTACAGGGATGCAATGGACCAGAAGTCACTGATTGATTTTGTAATTGTTTCAGCTGACTTATTCCGATCAGTGTTGGATACTCGTGTGAGAAGAGGGGCAGAACTATCAACTGATCACCACCTTGTTGTCTGCACTTTGCGGTTCTCTGAATCCATGCCAACCAAGCGAAATACTAGGTTCAGACAAACTTGGCGCATCAAATGGGAGGCACTGGAGGATAGAGCTGTGAGGAAGACCTTTGCAGATAACATATCTTCAAGTTTCAAAGAACTTCCCAGTGATCGTGGTACTGTTGAAGAGGAGTGGCAGTTGTTTAAAACTGCTGTGATTACTTCGGCTGCATTGTGCTGTGGTCGTAAGCGGCTGAGTGTGGCGCAGGGCGGTGAGAAAAGGACTGCGTGGTGGAACGGTGAAGTCCAAGAAGCTGTCAAGGCAAAGAAGGAAGCCTATTTGCTATGGCTTGCAAATAAGTCAACTTCGAGCCGAGTGCGGTACACTGAGGCGCGAAAAGCAGCAGCAAAGACAGTATCAACAGCTAAAGCCAAGACCTGGGAGAAGTTCGGGGAGAAATTGGAGGCAGACTATGGTTCGGCAAACAAGGTGTTCTGGCAGACCGTGCGCCGCCTCCGTGGAAAGAAGTCTCTTTCATCACAAACTATTAAGAGTTCAGATGGGAGGCTTCTGAAAACGGAGGAGAGCGTATTGCATAGGTGGAAGGAATACTTTGCATCTCTTCTTAATCCGGTGACGACAACAACTGAGACATACGAGATGCACCTTGGAGCGGAGAATAGTCACGGTAGTATCACTGAAACAGAAGTCAGATGGGCAATTAAGTCCCTGAAGACTGGCAAAGCTGCAGGTGATGATGAAATCCGGTCCGAGATGTTAAAGGCCTTAAATCAGGATGGTATCCTGTGGCTGACTCGAGTGTGTCAGGTTGCTTGGATATCTGGACAGGCCCCTAAGCAATGGCAGACAGGAATTGTGATCCCTATCTTCAAAAAGGGAGACCAGAGAGATCAATATTTCGTGCAAACATTAAATTTATAGTACTGCCACCCAATGTTTGATTCGATGGGTTTGTAATCTAAATTAAAATGTTTTTTCATAAAACTAAGAGCGTATAAATTTAATGTAGCATCTATGTTGAAGACGCAAACAGTCATAATTGATATATCAGTAACCACCTCCGTGTTTTCACTAATTGGTCCTGTTGTTTGTGAATATTTCATTATTGCACTGAACAACATTTCCATATCAGATATCGACACATGATGAATATTCACGAGTGGCTGGATTATTATGACCACCAGTACTTCGTTGGGCCATCTTTTGCCTTCAATACTGCGGCGATTCGCATTAACTCCACGAGATGTTGAAAGGTGATGCGAGGAATCTGACACCATGGATGTTGGCTTGTGCTTTCTGGCCACAATCCGCTTCAAACCCCTTCTGTCTCTATCGGTGAGTTTCGACTTTCGGCCACTGTTGTGCTTGGCAGATGATGTCTTTCCCTGCTTCTTATAGGCTGTCTGACAGTCTCTGCCTGATGAATAGCACTATCCTGTTGTGTGAAATTGGTTAGGTTAGGTTAGTGGCACATTCGTATCAAGCTATAGTTCACTCTGGCTGTGCAGCGCCTCAAGTTTCAGGCGTTCCTGCTGAGCCCATTGACGTTCAACATCGGACGTCTGGGTCCTCATGGATTCCTCATCTCTCGATCTGTTTACCTGTGATAGTTTCTATAATTTTCTGGTGATTATTACGCATAAATTTGGAAATTCTGTAATTTTTGCAAAATTTCCACAATACGAAGGCCGATATCTTAGATACTATTAAACAGTGGGGTTTAATTTTTAAACTACTTTATAAAGCGTAGAAAGGTAAAACGAAGACACCTAAAACTTCGTGTTCGCCCAAACGAAACCGGAGCTAGACTAAATTAATATCTTCCATAGGGCAGATTTTCTGACTGAAGTTTGTGCTGCGATTGTATCAGCTGATGAAGTCAGCACGAAGTCAATCAAGATTTAAAACATGCCTTGTTTTATACTCTATCGAATGGAATATCACTCATTCTTCTGTCCTTAACAGTTTTCACGTTATTAAAGTTTTAGTGACCAACACTTTATGTGACATTCACGATTTAAGCGTGGCATCCCAGCCTCGAAACGTAAGACGTATTCTATGTCAAAAAGGCATGTTAAAGCTGAGAAAAAATCCGACCAAAGTAAGTAAGTAAGTTGGCACAGTGCACTAACAAGAAAATGATCAACATGGTCCTCTGCTTTGGTGAGGCAAGGCAAAATTATCATGCAACAACAGGCATCATTGAAATGTCTTGCTGAATTATGCTATGGTACAAGTGAACATCACATTGAACACTATTTGGATTGATGGAAAGAGTTACTTTGTATCAGTTGACTGTTTATAAGCAACAAACAGTAGAAGAGCCAGTTCTGTTGCAGAGCTTGCAATGAGGATTATGGGTGACCCACTCATCAGATTTAGGTAAACTTTTTTTTGTTTTGTTTATAATTTGCTGTTGATCAAATGTGCAATTGGAATTTTTTGTGCATCTCTTTACGGTTTCGAGAAGGAATTTGGATGTGTCCTAATTTGCATATCTGAGATGATGAAAGGTGCACCATCAGATAGAGCACCCTAAATTCCTATTTATTCCCTGTATTGGTAGTTGCGTAACTACATTGGTATTCAAGATAAAAAGGTGTCCAATGATTTTTGACTCTCCCTGTATTATATGCCAAATGTTAACATTGAATATTTTAAGGAGATATCGTAATGGTACCATTAGTGCATCTATTCCGGATATCTTACCTTGGAACTTAGTTCGTGTTCAGTCCCATATTTATCTTACTTATTTTTCAAACCCGCTTATCCGTTAGAGTCGCGGGGGCATCAGCCCTATGGAGGATCTCCAGCGATCGCGATCTTCCGCCATCAGGTGCATGTCCTCCCTGATAATATCCAAGCGACTCGAACTCAGATTCTCCATGTAGTCTAGCCACCTGGTTCTAGGCCGACCCCTTGGTCTCTTACCCACCGGCTTGGAAAAAAAAACTGCCTAGGAAAACCAGTTTGCGGCATCCGTATCATGTGGCCATACCAGCGCAGCTGAGATCTCTCAATGCGGAGAAGTAGTGGCTGAACACCTAAAGGCTCCCTTATTGTGCTGCTGTGCACTCTATCTAGTAGGGTAACACCTGCCACACCTCTCAGAAATCTCATTTCGGCCGCTTGTACCCGCGATCGCACTCTTTCGGTCATTACCCAAGCCTCATGACCATAGGTGAGAATGGGGACAAAGATAGATTTGAAGACTGAGAGCTTGGCTTTGTTTCCTAGCTCACGCCACAGTTACCACAGATCGTCATAGTTCATGTCTGACACAGCTTGCTGCACCGATCCGAGCATCCAATTTTTTCTCCTGCCGTCCATCACTCGTGAATGCAATCCCGAGATACTTGAATTTCTCCACCTGTCTCCACGAGGCTCTCCTAACATGGAGAGCGCACTGAGCAGGCTGTCTTGAAAGGACCATAACGTCGGTTTTAGCCACACTGATCTTCATCCCAGCTTCTTCACATTTGGCTGCAAACCGGTCTAGTGCATGCTGAAGGTTCGTGCGAGAAGACCCAAGGAGGACAAGGTCATCAGCAAAGAGCAACCTCTCGACTAGGCAGTCGCCCACACAAACATGCTCACCGCCTCGGCTGCCCCTGTCTATCCAGTCCATAAACACAATGAACAAGAGGGGCGACAGTACGCACCCTTGGCAGAGTCCAACACCCACGTTGAACGGTCGTGACTTCATGCCATTTATCCGGACACACATCTCAGAGCTTTCGTACAGAGACATGATACCAACCAGTAATTGCCCATCCACTCCATACTCTTGCACATTTGCCAGAGCTTCTCCCGAGAAATTCTGTCATATGCTTTTTCGAGGTCCACAAAGCAAGCGCAGACCTCTTTTGCATACTCCCAGGATTTTTCAAAGATTTGCCTTAGAGCAAAGATGTGATCTGTCGTGCTTCGGCCAGGTCGGAAAGCACACTGCTCCCCTGACAGTTTGGAGTCGACTATTTCCCGACTTCTCCTCTCCAGACACTGCATACACTTTCCCAGGAATGCTGAGCAAAGAGATGCCTCGATAGTTGTTGCAATCTCTCTGATCTCCCTTTTTGAAGATAGGGATCACAATTCCTGTCTGCCATTGCTTAGGGGCCTGTCCAGATATCCAAGCAATCTGACACACTCGAGTCAGCCACAGGATACCATCTTGATTTAAGGCCTTTAACATCTCGGACCGGATTTCATTGCCCATCTGACTTCTGTTTCAGTGATACTACCGTGACTATTCTCCGCTCTAAGGTGCACCTCATGGGCCTCTGTTGTTGCTGTCACCGGATTAAGAAGAGATGCAAAATATTCCTTCCACCGATGCAATACGCTCTCCTCCGTTTTCAGAAGCCTCCCATCTGAACTCTTAATAGTTTGTGATGAAAGAGACTTTTTTTCCACGGAGGCGGCGCACGGTCTGCCAGAATACCTTGTCTGCCGAACCATCGTCTGCCTCCAATTTCTCCCCGAACTTCTCCCAGGCCTTGGCTTTAGCTGTTGATACTATCTTTGCTGCTGCTTTTCGCGCCTCTGTGTACCGCGCTCGACTCGAAGTTGACTTATTTGCAAGCCATAGCAAATAGACTACCTTCTTTGCCTTGACAGCTTCTTGGACTTCACCGTTCCACCATGCAGTCCTTTTCTCACCGCCCTGCGCAACACTCAACCGCTTACGACCACAACACAATTTAGCTGAAGTAATCACAGCAGTTTTAAACAACTGCCACTCCTCTTCAACAGTACCACGATCACTAGGTAGTTCTCTGAAACTTGAAGATATGCTATCTGCAAAGGTCTTCCTCACAGCTCTCTCCTCCAATGCCTCCCATTTGATGCGCCAAATTTGTCTGAACCTAGTATTTCGCTTGATTGGCATGGATTTAGAGAACCGCAAAGTGCAGACAACAAGGTGGTGATCAGTTGATAGTTCTGCCCCTCTTCTCACACGAGTATCCAACACTGATCGGAATAAGTCGGCTGAAACGTTTACAAAATCAATCAGTGACTTCTGGTCCATTGCATCCCTGTACTAGGTATACTTATGGACATCCCTGTGCTGGAAGAAGGTGTTTGTGATGGAAAGTTCATTGTTGCAACAGAGATCCAACAAGCACCTCCCATTCGCATTTAAATCGGGCTCACCATTCCTCCCAGTCACGCCTTTCCACGTTTGGTCATCAGCCCCTACGTGTGCATTGAAGTCGCCCATCAGGATGACAGAATCTGCACTCCCTCTCCTGCTTAGAGCAGCATCAACTTCATCTAGAAAAAGTGGATACTCTGATTGCATTCGGAGCATATGCAACGAATAGAGAGAGAGAGACCGGTTCCCCACCTGAAGCCTCAGGAGACACAGTCTTCCACCTAAGGGGGTCCAATCTGCAACATAATCTGCCAGCGGGGGACTTGTGAGTATCCCCACTCTCGCCTGGGCAGTCATGTTAGGGTCGACACCAGAGTAGAAAAGCTTCCACCCTCTTTCTAAGTGCACAGTTCCAGAACCCGGACGTTTCGTAGAGGTAATACCTATGATATCCAGTCGATACCGTTTGGCTTCCTCTACTAACTCTGATTCCTTTCCTGTCATGGAGAATACGTTCCAAGTGCCGATTGACAGCACCCGATCCCGTTATCGCTTTACCCATTTCTCCTCCTGGGTAAAGGCATGCGCTGCCCCCGACCGTTTCCCCAAGCGCATAGCGAGTGCACTGGTGGGGCTTCTCGGAGGCATTGCTCCGAGATAACAGCCGGGAGGCTGTCGACTATTTTTCGAACGAGAGCCTCTGCCTATCTCCCGAACGCGGGTGACTTTAGCCTGCGCCACACTCGATGCAGTATGAATTCTCTCATTCGTCGACATCATGAGATAGATATATGTTTGTTTGGATACTCTTCGTCTCACTTCTCAACCATGACCTTTCTGGTAAGGGTGACCCTAAAGTAGCAGTGCTACAACCAGCATAGCTCACAGAATCCCTGAAGCACCCAAACCCTTGACCCACGGTAAGGGGGCATCCACTCAGGGGTCCCATATTTATCGATTGGTGAAAACTGAATGTGAAAAAGTTAATTCGTTTTCAAGTTAACATACAAAATATTGAGCTCCCTACCAAGAACAGCTCCGTACCTTCATATGTTCTTGTCCCTAGTATTAAATAAATCTTAGTTTTCCCGTGTTTATCGAAAAACGTTTCACTTCCGAGCGTGACGGATCAGACACATTCACTCCCCAGCAAACATTTTGTATATAATAATGCAAGAAATAAAACACTCTTTAACCACAACGAGTAAAAAGAAAAAATACGACCTGTAAGTGCTTTTCGAGAACGAAGCTCTCATCTTCAGCAGGTGAATTTTAGTCAATAACAGAAAAGGCACACAAATGGACAAATTATTGAATGGTGAATCATGACCAATGACAGAAGAGGCCACACGAATGGGTAAATTCAGTGATTGGTCAAAGTTCAAAACCATTGAATAAGTTTGGAATCCCCTACGGGTCCCTTGTCAGAGTTAAGAAGGTCACCCTGTAAAGCTTGATAAGTTTTGGTCACCCTGTATAGCAGGCCCGTAGCCAGGGGGGGGGGGGGGGTACTGCATTTGGCCTAATAGAATTCCCGCTAGCGAGCTCTGAACACCTCACGTTATTTCTTGCCCACCTGGTACATCAGTGAGATACGTAAGGATCAGATAAAGAACATTATCGGTTATAACGCTCCTTGGAGGTCGTTAAAATTATATTGACTGTACTTATAATAAAACATATGCATACAGATAGTTCCCAACTTACAAAAATAAGTTCAGGTTAATTAAATACTGACTTCATGGACAAGGTATCTATCAGCATGCCTGTGATAGCTGTGTTGGCTAAGCCGTATTGCGGTTGATACGAATGGTGGTCTTTCCGTCAAACACCCTTACAGTGTAAGTCTATATAATGTATTTCATCGGATTTGGTTCATTTGAATGCTTTTTAACCATGCCATTGCGAAGACATTGTGATGAGTCCAGCTGGCTTTGAACATAAGGCTGCGAGTGGCGCTCATCACGCTCGACCAAAATCACAAATCGGATCCTTCCGAAGGCAATCAAGAAAAACAAACAGCATCGAAAACCGGAGTGGCACTTCACTTCGATGAAACCAAGCGACAACGGATTACCTTAGTTGTGCAACTGTTGTCCTTCGTGATGACCTTCGAATAACCAGAGTGGATTCTTCAGAGCAATAGCAAAAAATAAGTCCAATTCATATTATTATCCGACTCCGGAAGGATACACATTGAGCTCCCAACTGTAGAGCTTGAGAACCATGGCCAAACTGCCTGCTAAAAAGATTTTTGCTCACTAGCAAACTTAAAAACGTGATAAACAATTGTATAAACTCGAGGTTTTGGCATGGCTGATGCTCGGGCCATTCCAATATAAACAACAAGTAAATTGCAACAGTTAATTGCCCTTAACAATAGATCCTTCCAAAACCTCTGCCTTTTCTCGAAAGAAAATTAATTTTTAACTTATCAACTATACAGTGATTAACCTCTTTACTAGGTAAAGTGGATATATCCACACAAAATTACATTATCTCTACCTGCGGAAATCCGATTCATCTCACAGGGTTTATCTAAAATACACATATACCCGCGATTCTTGTCATCTGCGGGGGGGGGGGGGGGGGGAAATCGAACGCTGTCACGAAATCGTGGCTCCCGAAGACAGCGTTTATAGGATGAATGGATGACAGCACTGTATATACCGGGTGATTCAGTCAATTTCTGACCATTTCACTCGTAGCCCACGAGAAAGACAGGCCCTGGCGCGGAAAAGTCACATGATCATCTTAGTTCAACAAACGAAAAATTGCTGATTGTTAAAATCCAAGATGGAAACAATGAAGGTTACATTGTTATTCGGACTAAGATGATCATGTGACTTATCCGCGCCAGGGCCTGTCTTTCACGTGGGCTACGATTTCACTCGAATGACGTGCATTAGGGATAAACAATTGAAAGAATATGAGCGCCATATCGAATTTCTAAATTGTTGGAGTTTGTATTGTTGCAACGGCGCTGCATGAAAATCGTATTGTTGAAAAATGGCGCCCGCTTTATCAACAGAGCAGAAATGCAAGGTTGTCGAATGGTATTTCGAGACAAAATCACCTGTAACCGTGCAAAGAAAGTTCCGGAAGGAGTATAAGTGTCGAGACGCACCAGGCAGGCAAGCAATCATGGATTTTGTCAAGCACTTTCGTGCCACTGGATGTGTTAAAGGCAAGAAAAAAGGCGGGAGCGAAGCTCGTGTTCGAACGGCCGAAATGGTCGAAAATGTTCGCACTAGGTTGGTCGATTCCCCTACCAAAAAATCTATTCGCCGCCTATCCATTGAAGAAGGGCTTGACGATGGAAGCCAATCAGGACATTGTGGACAACCTGTGGGTGTCAGATGAGGCCTTCTGTCAGGTGACGTTAATAAACACAACGTTCGTTTTTGGGGTTCCCAGCACCCTCATGAGATCCATAAGTCACCTCTTCATCCACGAAAGGTTATCGCTTGGTGCGCGATTTCCAAAAGAGGCATCATTGGTCCGTTCTTTTTTGAGGGCACTGTAACGCCACAGGCTTACCTTAACATGTTGGAAACCTTCTTCATCCCCGAGCTGCGGAAGAAGGCGTATACCGCTTCGACATCAATGGTTTCAACAGGATGGGGCTAGGCCTCACACCACTAATAAAGTGCTCAATCAGAAATTCGGAAATCGTGTCATTTCAAACAGGTTTCCAGATCGATTCGGGGGTGGCTTTCTTTGGCCCCCTACGAGTCCTGACCTAAACCCATGTGATTTTTATCTCTGGAGGTTCCTTAAAGATAGTGTGTTCACTACAACACCAAGAACCCTAGACCAGCTGCGACAAAGCATCGTCGACTGCTGCACCTTTGTGGATGCAGAAATCCTGGATAGAGTTATGAGCAACTTCACCATTCGGCTGCGAGCAGTTAAAAACGTTCGTGGTGGCCACATTGAGCATATCATCAAGACTTTTCCACGGGGATAATAAATCCAAACTGCCTTAAATATCATAATGAAAAGCTAAGTTTGTAAACATTAATGGGTCAATAAATCATAGTACTGAAACGGTCAGAAATTGACTGAATCACCCTGTAGGAAGACAGCGTTTATAGGATGTGCGGTTTCAAGACCACGCGCCACCAATTTCATTATTAGAATGAATGGATGTAAACGTCATTTTTTTTAAACTTCTTTTTAATTTTTTATTACCTAAACATATTCTCCGATTAATTTCCAATGTATTTTTTGTTTATTATTATTTTCTTACTTAGAAACTTTTATTTGAAAACAAATAATAATGCAAATATACTAATGCTGTTTTCTGAATTTCAAGAGCAATAAACTCTTCTATAAATATAATTTAATATACGAGTTTATACGAGCTTTGAATGAAATAATTTTGAATATCGAAAAAAATTATTTTATATTTTTTTTTTATAATAAAACATAGGCATGTTTTATCCTTTGAGAAATGATTGCTATTATTCATTTTTATAATGGTTTTCTTTTATGTAGGAAAGTATATATGTATGAAAAGTAAAAATACTGTAAATTAACAATTGTTTTCGAGCCGGCTTGTTGGCCGAGAGCGCTGAGGCGCAGGTCTTATCGCTCTCTCAACCAGCAAGTCGTGGGTTCGAATCCCGCTTGGGGCATGGATGTTTGTGATTGTCCTTTATTATAATATGAAAACCCCGTGTTGGGCTTCGGCCTGTTGGGGGCAACCCGCGGGTTGTTTAGATTATAATTTAAAAAAAAAAATAAATGTCTTCCCTGAAATATTCATGTCTAATTTTGACGGAAAAAGAAGGGTTTTTAAATTTCTTTCTAAAAGTTGCGTTTTATAGATAATATTGAAAAGTTTTTTGATGTGTTCTGTTAAGAATGAGATAAATTAAGTGGTAGATAAAAAAATATTCACAAATTTCATTTTTGGACATTAAAAAAAAAGTAGTTTCAAACACTCGCGCCACCTCTGGCATGAATTAAAACATTCACTTACGTATTATTTTGTTTTCATTTTAATAAATTATTTAACCTCCACCCCTAACGAAAGTCGTCATTTGTGGTGGACTTGAAAAATATTTTTGAAAACGACGAATTGAAGAGAATTTAATTTTTTAAATGGTTCTTATTAGAAAGAAATAAACTCATCAAAGAAACTTTGAGATCTTTAACTGTGATGCGGTCCTTAGTGAAGTTCGTTTAAATTAAAATTTTAAAAATTATATTCTTGAAGAATTTTAGTATGAATAAACGAAAATCCTCGATTATCCGAACAGGAATTCCTCTGGGCTTATCAATTTCTGAACGTTTCATCAACATGGAAAGATTGGGAGGAGGGGGCATCGAAGGAGGAAAGTAAGAACATGTTGTGATGTCATTTCACTGCAACCGATAGCAAAACATAACAATGAGTGGGTTACTTGGATGAACAAGTATGAACATCCCTTTTGATACCGGGAATTTATGAACACAAGTTATGTTTTTAAGAAGATGTCTTAAAGTAATTTCATCTTTTTAAGCGGTGTTCCCTTATTTTCAGGTAATCGTATAGGCAATTAAATTAAGGAAAAAAAATACAATAAGAAATCTTGGATCCTTCCACGCAACTAGGCTGACCAACTCTCACACTGGCAGTTCCGGGAGACTTAGAAATTTGGCCTTATTTCGCTCGAGAATACAGCATAGGGATGGATGAAGGTAGGGTATAATCTTCATCCATCCTGGTATAATGTTATTAGAATGTGTCCGATTCCGGGAGACTCCCGGGCAATCCGGGATGGTTGGCAAGCCTACACGCAACCACACTGGTGTTCTTCCATATCAGTTCACTCAGGAAAAAAAAAAAAATAAATTGTCACCCACCACTTAAGATTTTTATGATCTTTTTTTAATATTTTTGTATGGCCAAATTATAAAAACTATACAAACTTTTTTGGTCTATGATAAATATTTTGCAAGATAACAAAGGTCAAAGTTTAAAGGGGAAAAGCCATTATGAGCATTTTAGTGGATTTGCAGCGAGTAAGAAAGAAAAATCATAACTCTGTGAAAAATAAGCATTTTAGTGCCAAAATTTTACATATTTTCCAATAAACTACGTAGATTTGATAGAAAAATAGTTTTTATGTATTTCCTTACTTTTGAGAATAGTAAACAATGATAAATAATCGTTGAGTAAGGGGTCCATAGTGGTGTTTCTATCGATAAAATTGGTAGAGACTTATTATACACTGAGTGAGCATATTATTATGACCGCCCTGTCAGTATCTCGTTGGGCCACCTTTTGCCTTTAATACTGCGGTGATTCTTCGTGGCATTGATTCCACGAGATGTTGGAAGGTGATGGGAGGAATCTGACAATATGCCTGATGGATAGCACTGTCTAGTTGTGCTAGATTAGACAGTAGTGGATCCAGCTGTTTGATAGTTCGTTCGACTTCATCCCACAAATGCTCAATTGGAGTGAGATTTGGGGATTGTGGGGGCCACCGAAGTAAGGTATAGTCCCCCTCATGTTCCTGCTACCACTCCTGCACAATACGAGCTCTGTGGCATGGCGCATTGTCTTGCTGGATGTAATCATCTCCATTGGGGTATGTCATCAACATGACAGGGTGGACTTGATCGGCGACAATACGGAGGTATGCTGTACAATCCAGATGTTGTTTAACACGTATTAACAGACCCAACGCATTCCAGGAAAACATTCCCCAGACCATAACACTGTCCGCACTGGCCTGAAAGGTTGTACTCGTGCATGCAGGGTCCATGCTTTCGTGCCGTTTCCGCTAGATTCTCACGCGGTCGTCTGCATGATGTAATACTTTAACGACGGCTGGTCTTAAGCACCCCATGGATGCTGCTGTCTTGCTAATGCTCACTCCATAGCTCTGAGCACCTACAGTCATCCCGTGTTCGAAGGCTGTTAAACCGCGTCGTTTACCCATAGTTGAAGAATGGAACACGTCTACTGGTGTCGACGACACTCAGCTTCCCTTTTTGTATTGGTCCGGCTCGTTAGCAACATTGTGGCGACGTCCGTGCATGCATTTGTATAAACATGTCAGGTGGTCATAATAATATGCCCACTCTGTGTAGATTTGTTTTTTACAACATAGATGCAATAAAAAGTGATGAAAGGATGAACATTTCTACTTCCTAAAATTACATTGAGTCAATTGATTTCACAGTGTCAACTTGCAATCTATTTCGTTCTTCGGTCCATTGAGCATTAATTATTGAAAAGATTCTTTCTACATTTGCAATTTGTGCCGGAATTGAAAACATAAATTGTCACATTAACAGAAATTCTGAAGAAAATTCCTTTAATTTTCAAATGTTTGAAATATTTGGTCCATTTCTCATGTGCTGAACATTTCAAAAAGTTTTCAGTTTATAGTGATGATGTCAAAAAGAACTTTAGATTGCAAAACTGATCAAACAATTTATCTTCTTATATGCTCAGTCTTATTATCTTTGAAAAAACTAATAGAAACTTGCACCTCCTCCCAAATGGGTACTCGTTTTAAAGCAAACCATTTTAAAATATTGAAGGAGTCAAAAGGTTTCATCCAAAGCTTCAAATATTTTATACTCTGTTCATACACAAAAAATTTTTTTGAAATATTATTGCTTGAATAGGAGCACAATTTCTTAACATTTCTTTCGCCTTCACTGGTAGAAAGATTCTGTAGACTGTTTTTCTAAATTTAAAAGCACGTCTTGCAATATTTCAATAACTTCCACAACAGAGTTGTCTTCCTTTTCAACTTGGTTTTTTCGTAAAACATGAACAGAATGTGTGAACCAAAGATATGATTCGTTCACATCATTTTTAAAAAACCTTTTCAGTACTACTGTTGGACTATCAAATGACAGAAAATATGATTTTAATCCATTGTATATTTTTAAAATCCTGTCTATTGCTGACTACAGAGAGCCATCTTGTCTTTGAATGATATTCTACATCTGGAAAAGTGCAGAATTCCTTGAGCGCTTCTGCTCTGATTGTGTTTATGGAAAAAAATTGTATATTTTAACAATAATACTCTGAATGTCTAAAGGTAAGGTGTCATTGCTGCTTTGTGCGCAATTGTGTAGTAAATGTGCAGGGCACCCAACACCTACCAATTTTTCAGAAATGGAATTTTTTAAATGATGGAGCACGTTATTTTTTCCTAACCTGTTTATGCCTCCAAAATTGAACGGCCCGGTGCAGTAACCTGGTTTTTACCGTTTCCTATGGAAATATTATCTTTTATCACTTACTTTGTTTATACAGCAGTTAATTTAAGCTTGTCTATGTCTGTTTTCCCTAAGAATTAAAATTGTTTCAGTGCTACACACATTTAACAAATTTTTTATTCAGTTACATGCCTGGTTACTGCACTGGACCACTCAATTGTTACTGCAATTGTCTCCAGAAAATACAACAACATTTTCCAACAAATCATTTTTTAATTAAAAGGTTTGTTAAAAAATTTGCAGCAGTTTCTGATTGTTTTTTTTCAATTCCGAAATATCTAAAACACGAGTTGTTAAGCCATTTTGGAAGTATTTTGGAAGTATGGTAATAACTTTATTACTTCCATGGTTGCTAGCATCCGTAGAAATACCTACAAGAGAGCACCACTGCAATCACATTTTAGTGTTACGAGTTTTTCATAAAACCTGAAAACGGAAAAAACCCTTTTTACGAAAAAAAGAGGATACGCTAGCTGTTTTTGTAAAAAGATACCGGACGCAAAAAAAAAAAATACAAAAAAGAGGACTTGTCCAGGAACAAGAGGATGCCTGGTCACCCTAGGGAGAACAGAGTTTCCGACTAGTTCGCCATTTATTCCTGGCTTTATCAAGGATACACACAAGAGGACATAAGCCTTTATATACAGAAAATATGGTACAGAATGAGAACATGATTGGATGAAGAAATAACAAATAGTAAATATGGTACAGAATTCCAAACTATAAGCTTCCTCGCCTACACTACTTCCACCTTCTCCCGTATTCTCCAAAGAAGGAAACTTGCCCTCTCCAACCCTTAACCTCCTCACCCATCCCCATCCAAGAAATGGGTATGCTTGTGATTCATTAGTCCTTATTTTTACTGCCTTTCCGCCTTCCTCTCCTCACTCGGCCTCCAAGATTCCTACCGCTCATCGACCCCATGCTTTCGCTCTCTTAATCCCTCCATCCAAACAGACACCGACAATTTCTCCTGTTCCGGAGTTTATGGATTAAACTGTGGATCTGGTTCCCTTTATTGTGTTGTAAAGTCTCTACCAATTTTATCGGATGATAATAAATGTTCCCTTAAAATTTTCACTGTCTTTTTATAAATAAGGTTAGAAAGTGAGGCAATGGATTTACCAAATGAAACTTTTTTTTTTTTTTTAAATTAAAAGTGCGTGTGCAGTTTTAGGACTGCACTTTCCCTTTGTTTCAATGTTGCAAATAGACTTGATGGCAGCATCTTCCAGGAAGGCCTGGTATTCTCATTTGAACACTTTTGAAAAATGCTCAGTTGGCTTTCATCTTGTAAGCAACGTCACTACCCACACTGCGGACAAAACACAGCCACGCGCCTGGTTATGAAACACATTCTGCGGACTAAACATAAGGGCATAACGACAAGGAAAGAACGTGAGAAGACAGACAAACTTGCCTCAATGAGAGACTTTCATAGCTCGTTTGTTTCTAATTGCAAAAATAATTATAATCCTGGGGAGTTCGTGATTATATGTGGATTTATACAATATATACTAAACAAGCCTGCAAAATATAAGGCTCAAGTTGTATGCCATGTGTGTAAACTTTTTCAAACCTTTATTTATATTTTTCATTCCTCTGGACTCTTCCAAAGAATATTTCAATATTTTTGTCAAAATTCAAACCTCCACCATAAGCAGAAACAGAATTTGTGCAAAAGAAAATTTGTTACCTCTGTGGGAAACATAAAAATATGAAAACAGGTGTGACATGCCACAACTGCAAAAGAAATGTTTGCCAGAATCATAGCTTCCATCAAGTGACTTGCAATACAGCAAGAAACGATGAAGACTAAGATTAAAAGGGATTTTTTAAGTTTACTGGTAACTTGTATATCAAAGATTAGAAAAACAAGCCACACTGTACACTTCTGTCTGTGTTTTAGAGCAACTAATTATTTGTTTTATTATTAACTGTATTTTTTTTTATTGAATATAAATAAATTATAAGCATTTCCTTTACTATTTCCTAAAAAATAAATAAATTATAGGCATTTCCTTACTTATTTCCTAAAAAGTAAATAATTTATAGACATTTCCTTTACTAGCGGTCCAAACACCTTGACATGCCCCATAGTGCAACAACAAAAGGTTAAACTTAAATTATGATCTAAAAAAATACGAAATAAAAATAATGGATTTTAGCTTGTTTTATTATTGATTTAGCTGACTCATGCTAATTTTAGCTCAAAATACAAGTGTGGCAATTAAATACCTGGACAAAGGTTGCTGTGTAAAATGTAAGCAAAAATTCAACATGTCTAGGAATAGTTTGTATGACTCACCTATTGCACTGCAGCTGCATAGATGTTTTTAGTAGTATAAAAGATTTGTGCTCAAATACGCATTATAAAGACACATGTGAACAGGTATTGTCGAGAAAAAAATATTGTATAACAGGCTTGCATTAAATTCTGCCTAAAGTTGGGTAAATCGGCTACAGCCGCACACAAGATATCGAGGAGTCTGATAATAACCTGAATCTTTGACAAAGGTAAAATGAATCTCACCGAATCTGTTCTGAATCCTGAATCTAACTTCAGGAGCTGATATCTTGATCCAGATTCTCATAACAAACGAGACGAGAAAAGTTTCTGCATTTGGCTATGAATCTCTGAAAAATCGTTGAATCTTAAGTAAATCTTACACGAATCTCTGAATCCCATAGTAAATTTGTGGATTTTTGTAGGATTCGGGGAATTCTGGCAAATCTGAATCAGTTAACAATTCCCTGAATCTTGATCGTATTATCGAGATTCATGAATCTTTGTCATAATTTTGTTGTGTGCAGACCCCTTGCAAGATATTGAAAACTGCCTACAAGAATATGCATGTGCTGAAAGTAAAAATGCATATATTGCTAATTTGTGCAAAGAACATTTTCAATTGCTACAAGTTTGCAAACGTGTCAGTCATTTGAAAATGAATGGTGTAGTCAAAACCTGTCCAAAGAGGATAGTCTCCATAAATCTTTCACAACAAGCGACCTGGCATTCTGTCTTCAGGAATGATCATTCTCCATGATGTCGCATAAGTTGATATGGATACACTAGCCAAGGAGAAATAGGTTTTCAAATATCCTCCTTATTACGGGATATGTCCCCTTTTGACTTTCATCACTTCATGCCATTGAAGAAATTTCTCAACATAAAATGATTCAACACCAATGAGGAAGTGCAGGAGCCAGTTACATGCTGATTCAAGGACAGATCTCATCTTATTTTGCGGATAGAATTTCCCATCTCAGCAATTTGAGAAACGTATACAATACTGTTCATGAAATACCACTCGTTTTATAGGGAGTGCAGATGACTATGTCATAGCTGCCGCCATTTGCACAATGAAAGGTCCGAGGGGAGCCTAGGAAATGAGATCGCTGGTTCCAAACATTTGAACCACACAATATACATGTACAGGTAGATCCCGTTATACGCGATACATATGTTCCGCCAAATTGCCATGTATACCGAATTCGCATAAAATGGGTTCCATTTAACATGTACTGAAAAGAGTTTGGTTCTCATAAGCATTAATTAATTTTCCTGATATTATTTAAACAATTGCGTTATAGAAGTATAGGATTAGTAATACAACAGTTTTTTATTTTTTAGTCTTAAAATCGCATCTTATTTTATAAAACTAAAGATACACTAAAATACTCAAAATGCATGTACACGTACAACAAAAAGAAGTGTCCACAATCTAAACTTTATATTGCTTTGGGTTCATCTGTACCAGAAGATTCTGATGCAGTTTCCAACAGTCCCCTTCCTGTAATAGTGCTGGTGGAATCCAGAAAAGAGTTTGGAAGAAGAGCTTGGACTGGATGTTAAGAGATCGTTTGAACTGGCAGGATGTTTCATTAAAAATTGCTTGATGGTTGGTTGTAACGTTTTCTTCATCTTCATCGAGGGCCTCCAACTCGGATTCTAACGAGTAGGATTTTCGGGTCCACTTTTTTCCTTCAGTAATAATACTTTCTTTACGTTTCAGTGGCATTTTAAGTCCTACAACAATAAATCTTTTTGTAAACAGATTAGAAACTCGGCTGTTCTTGTCCAAACTGATGTATAGCAACCTTATCTATCATTCATAGATAGCCAGTGATGTGCTAAATGCGCACAAACACAGAGATAGGAACAAAACAAAACTCAAAAACGAATTCAACTCCTAACAAAAATAGAAGAGCTTTCGCATGTTGGCGATCGATGGTGCTACTAAATGAAAACCGCGTATATCCGAAATCGCAGATACCGAAATCGTGTATAACGGGATCTACTTGTACGTACTATTAAAGTTGAAATGTGCGGGCAGTAAAAATGTTATCTCTTAAGTTATTATATGAATTTTTATAATTTATATAAATATTAAGACATTTAATTCTGTTATATTATTTATAAATTAATATTAGAATGCTTTTTAATCTCTTAACGAAAGAATGCCATCTCTGTTTCGGCTCCTTCTTTTGGAACTCAACAATTGCACATCGTGTAAGTGTAATAAACACTGGGTTTATACAAAACGATTTTATTCCATCTCTATGTTGAACCAGTGTTAAGTGCTGAAGCGAGAAGACTTGTTTGGAACCAATTAGAGCCTCATGGCTGAATAGCATCCAGGATTTGTGTTCACACTTGAACTCTCTATTTGCTTGTGTTCCTGTATTTTTACCTCAAAATTTTTAAAAAACTTCTAGTTTTCATTTTTTCCTACCCTCATTTGCAAGAAAATAAATAATTTTCTGTCAAGTGAACATGTATTGGAGGAAACACCAAAAAATTGGCATTAAAATAATTTTTTAGACTGAATTATGAATTTTTTTCGTATTAGTACATGATCATCATGGAGCCTTCTCTTCGCCCCCCCCCCCTAAATTTGAATCTCTGATATCTCAGAAAGTATTTCACCTAGATCAAAAAAACTTGAAATGTAAAGAAAAAGGTTTCATTAAAAACGGACTCTGTTTACAGCCCGAGCAAGCCAAGAAAGCAAATCCGTAACTGTGGAATAAAGCTAACATTATTTGGTGGTTGGAGTCTTGTGCCAACAACTGCGACATGCAGAATACTGAATATATATCTTTACCGTGTGAATGATTTTGAAGGATTCCAAGATAGGTAAGAATGCCTTCAAATCCAACAGTTTCAAATCAAATGATAATTATATTTATAATTCAACAATGTCCATTTTGCAGTACAGAGGTTTCTATTAAAATAAACTATCTAAAATTTTCATCCCCTCTAATAATGAAAATAATTATACAGGGTGAGTTTAAAGTCGCGCATGTAAAAGTTTAGCTGCCCATAAAAGTACCAGTTTCATCACCGAAATTAGTTGAAATGTTAGCTTTGAATTTTAGCAGAGATACTTTACTTCCATTTAAATTCTCAAACAGGTAGTTTTACGGGCAGCTAAATATTGATGTGCCCGACTTTAAACTCGCCCTGTATATATGGACATTAGTGTGATGAATAAAGATCAAATAAAGAACAATATTGGTTATAAAGACTGACGTGTCATGGTTAGGGGTACCAACCGTCCGACTTTCGCCGGACATGTCTTGCGTTTTATTCATTTTGGTTATGCCTGGCCGGCATTTTTAATTTATCGACAATGTCCAGCACTTTTTTTTACAAGATTGCTAATTTAGGTTTTAAACGTTGAAGATACCATAGGTGCATTCGGCATGCTTGTTAGAACGTGCTCGATCACCTTTCCAGTGAAATCAGTGAAAGGAATGTTACTTGTGAAGTTTAATTTTAAGGATATGTCGTGTGAAGATTTTATAATTATGTGCTTCAAGAAAATAACTCGCGTCTTCTTTTAAAAGTAGGTTCTGTTGAAAAATACAGCTTCAAGGAAAAGAAATACAGCAACGACAGGTGATTTGCTTTTGTAAAATAGTTCTGTGTAAAATATGTGTAATTTTGTTTTGGATTGAAGTTGTCAGACGTTTTTTAAAAAAGACTTGCTTTCTGCTGAGCAATCTTCTGCATATGGAAATTTTCAATTCATAACCCTATTGGCGGTTGTTAAAAGCAATATTGACTGTACATATGAGGCGTTGAGCGCAAAAGTGGCCCAAGCCGAAAAAAATATGTTCTAAGAAAATCCACAGAAATCTTCCCTATTATGTATGCAAAATGGAATTTAGCGAACTAAATGTATGCAAAATGGAATTTCGCACACCAAACTATGGATAGGCCACAATGGCACTGTAAAAAGCAATCTATCAGCAAGTTATTTCTACATGTTACTCTTTTTCAACATTATTGTTGGTTGGGCCACTATTGCGCTCAACGCCTCATATAATAAAACATATGCATACAGATAGTTCCCAACCTGCATAAATGTGAGCAACATAATTAAATCTCGACTATTGTTGACTTCATGAAAGTCCATAAGACATGCCAGGACAGGATAACTATCAACATGCCTGTGATAGCTCAGTTGGCTAAGCAGCAATCCGTTAAGTCGTGGTCTCTAGTCCAATCCCACGTGTGGAATTTTTATTTCCATTTATTATTTCTCAATATTTGGAGTTTCATCACCCGTTTTTATAAACATTCAATTTCTGTTATGTAAATTTTTAATTTCTATAAAATACTGCTCTAAATGCAGAGAAGCATGTGTGCTAAGATGCCATGGAATGCAAAATTTTAAATTTTGGCAGTTTTTTTATTTTTTTTTATATTTGATTGCATAAATTTACTATTTATGGGTTCTTGCATGATATAGTAGAAGACTTCGTTTTCTTGCTTACTTATTAAGCACATATTTCTTTTTAATAGAATAGTCATAAATCACAGCCAGGTTGTTGCTGGCTGAGAATGCTATGGCATAGGTCTTGTCGCTCTCAAGACTAGTGAGTCGTGGATTCCAGTCTTACTAAGAAGACGGATGCATGTATGTACCATATTCATCTCTATACTTACAAATCTGGAAGACCAAGCAAAGCCTCAGTAGAGTGATCCCCTGTTAGGTTAAATTTAAAATAGATCCAAGGGCTATTTAACATCCTCAATATCGATTAAGTAAAAGAGGAATAGAGAAGATAGAACCACAGTCATTTTTCTAAGCAGTGGAAACTTCACTTCAATATAGACCATGATTTTTAATTATGATAAATGTCATTTCATATTACCGGTATCTTTAATGTGCAATTAATTTATAATTATAAAATTACATAAGGTGCGAGTCAAAATGATAGCACCACAGAGGAATACGCCAAGTACTCAAAACATAAAACATATATAATAATCTTTTATTTATTTTTTCTTTTGTATGACACTACTGGTAAACAGAAGTTTTATAATATGGAAATTGCAAATCACATTTTCAATTTAATCAACAAAAACATAAATTTGCCACTTGTAAACTGAGTCAAAATGATAGCACCAGTATTGAAATTGAAGGAACAAAATAGTACTAATACCCGATGTGACTTCCCTCTCTTGAGATCAGCTTAAACACTCTCGTAGGCATTGTTGCAACAAGTTTGTGAAGCTGTTGACTGTTAATTTGATCCTAAGACAACAAAATTGTTTGCTTCAGTTCTTCAATGGATTGAAACTGCCTTCCATCCTTGTAGACCGCTCTTTCCAGGATTCCCCACAGTTTTTCCATCGGGTTAATGTCTGGGGAAAGTGGTGGCCAATCCATGACACACACTCCATTCTGCAGGAACCATTCCCAGGTTGTTTTTGCTATATGAATATTTGCGTTGTCCTGTTGATATATGAAGAACGGTCCACCCAGGTTTTCCGCAACAGGCAGAAGATGAACTCCTAGCAACTCCTGATAGTCCACAGCCTTCATTCTACCAGAGGGGAAAGCAAGGGTTGTTTTGCCACGAGAGCTAAATCCTGCCCATACCATCAAAGATCCACTCCTTTGTTGACACTTTGAAAACAGCGACTCTTCTCTTCTGACATCATGCCAGTAGTAGGACCAGCCATCCGGACCATCTAAGTTGAACTTCTTCTCATCACTCCAGATGACTGTGTCCCACTGTGTTCTCCAGGTCATGTGTTCACGAGCCCAGGCCACTCGTTTGGTCTTATGTTGTGGTTTCAGTGCAGGCATCACTTTCAGTTTTTTGGATGCAAGCCATGTACATGATTTCGCAGTTCGTACTATTGTGGACTGTGATACCTGAATTGCAGGATGTGATGCAACAGATCGTGTGCTAGATTGAGAGTGCCCTAGCTCTTTCATGACAAATCTTTTTTGCCGTGTTGAAAGAGCAGGATGGCGCCCAGTTGATTTTTTCGTCCCATAGGTATCTTTCTGGAATGAAATTGCTGACAACTTTATGGGAACGCTTGATTCGTCTGCCAATTTCTCTGAGCGAATGTCCAGCTTTGTATAATTCTGTTATCTGTCCTCTTTCAAACTGTGTCAGTTGTTTACCACGACCCATTGTAAGATGTAGTGGAAATGAATTGTTTCACACGGAAATGAAAAATGATTTGGTTTTCATGTTTCTCATTATCATTTCTTACCTTGTATGCAAAATAGGTGCCACAGGTTGGTCTCATTAGGTAGAGGTGGATTGGTGGTGCTATCATTTTGACTCAGTTTACAAGTGGCAAATTTTTGTTTTTGTTCATTAAATTGATAATCTGATTTGCAATTTCCATATTATAAAACTTCTGTTTACCAGTAGTGTCATACAAAAGAAAAAATAAATAAAAGATTATTATATATGTTCTATGTTTTGAGTATTTCGCGTATTCCTCTGTGGTGCTATCATTTTGACTCACACCTTATAAGCATTGTAAAACATAAATTTGAAAGAAATTTAATTGATATGTTGAAACTTTAATAAAGGAAATTAAATTCTTTCAGATCGTTGTAATAAGTTATTATCTTTAATGAATAAATTTAGTCTTTTCTTTTTTAATTTCAGATTACGTTATCATATCTGTTATCAAATAATGGATTCTATAGCCATGCTGGTTGAAAGGAAGGACAGTGCTAATATTAGTGAGATATTCAACACCGATTCATTTGATGATCTAGTGGATATGTTGTTGTCAACTGTTCTTGATATAACATCTGGAATGAGAAAAATCACAAGAACATTAATTAATAACAGACTTCTAGAATTCAAGATTGAAAAGCCAAATGACATTGTTAAAGTTGTCATCCAGTATAATATACAAACAAATGTAGAAATCTTGGATAAAATTCAAGCAGAGATAAGTTTGGATAATGTGTCTACAAATTCGGTCGATGTTATAAGGCAAAATCCCTCTTCAGATTATTCTGTAAATGATAATCTGTCTTTTATTAGTAAAGAGAATCACGGCCAAAGTACTGAATATGACAAAGGCTCACAAATGCCATCCTATAAAATAAGTGATGAAGAAAATAAATCTGGTGCAAAAAGTTATCCGTGTCGTCTTTATGGAAAAAGTTTTCCGAAACCATCAAAAAGACAAAAACATGAGCAAACTCGTACGCTTGAGAAACCTTATTCATGTGAAATTTGTGGAAAATCCTTTACACGCCTTTCAAATAGGGATATACACAAATGTATTCTTTCTAGTCAGAAACCCTTATCATGTAGCTTTTGTGGTAAAAAATTTTCACAAATATCAGCAAAAAACTTACATGAAAAAATTCATATAGGTGAGAAACTTTATTCATGTGAAATTTGTGGCAAATCTTTTACACAACTTTCATCAGTGTATGGTCACAAACGTATTCATACTGATGAAAAACGTGTTTTCGGAAAGACTTTTAGATTTCGTGCAAGCATAGTCACACATGAACGTCTGCATTCAGAGAAGTCTTATTTATGCAGTAAATGTGGAAAATCTTTTACTGTTTTATCAGATAAAGTCAAGCATGAAAAAATCCACTTAGTAGAAAAACCATATTCTTGTAGCATTTGTGGTAAAAGATTCTCACACATCTCAAATAAAGATGCACATGAAAAAATTCATACGGTTGAGAAATCTTATTCATGTGAAATATGTGGAAAATTTTTTACAAAACTTTCATCAATGTATCGTCACAAACGTATTCATACAGGTGAGAAACCTTACTCGTGTGAGATATGTGGGAAATCTTTTGAATGTGTTTCATCAAGGAATGTACACAAACGTATTCATACTGGTGAGAAACCTTACTCGTGTGAAATATGTGGTAAATCTTTTGCACGTGTTTCATCAAGGGACATACACAAACGTATTCATACTGGTGAGAAACCTTACTCGTGTGAAATATGTGGAAAATCTTTTGCATGTGTTTCATCAAGGAATGTACACAAACGTATTCATACCGGTGAGAAACCTTACTCTTGTGAAATATGTGGGAAATCTTTTGGACGTGTTTCATCAAGAGACATACACAGACGTATTCATACTGGTGAAAAGCCTTTTTCTTGTAGTGTTTGTGGCAAGACTTATAGATGTCTAGCAAGTAAAGACTCACATGAATATGTGCATTCAGAGGAGAAGCCTTATCCTTGCAGTACATGTGGAAAATCATTTTTTAAATTAAAAGATAAAGTCGTGCATGAAAGAATCCATTCAGGAGAAAAACCATATTCTTGTAGTATTTGTGGTAAAAGATTCTCACAAACTTCAATTAAAAATTTACATGAAAAAATTCATACAGGTGAGAAACCTTATTCATGTGAATTTTGTGGGAAATCTTTTAAGCAACTTATGCATATGGATAGACACATACTTGTTCATACTGGTGAGAAACCTTATTCATGTGAAATTTGTGGGAAAGCTTTTGCACGTGTTTCAGCAAGGGACATACACAAACGTATTCATACAGGTGAGAAACCTTATTCTTGTGAAATTTGTGGAAAATCTTTTACAGATGTTTCATCAAGGATTAAACACAGACGTATTCATACTGGTGAGAAACCTCATTCATGTGAAATTTGTGGGAAATCTTTTACACGTAAATCACATAGGGATATGCACATACGTATTCATACAGGTGAGAAACCTTATTCATGTGAAATTTGTGGTAAATCTTTTACACAACTTTCATCAAGGAATAAACACAAACGTATTCATGCTGGTGAGAAACCTTAGCCACGTGAAATTTGTGAAAAATCTTTTGCACATGATTCACATAGGGATAGGCATAAATGTATTCATATTTGTTAGAAACCTTTTTCTTGTAGTATTTTTGGAAAATACTTTTCAAGCTTAACCAAATATTTGGAAATGACACGTATTGTGTAAATTTTGAAAAGGTTTTATTGATTTACTGACAAATATACTTATTCAAGTTTGAATTCACAGAAATAATAATAGGGTGATACTTTGTTTATTTAACATTAATATTTTAATTTTTATCATTTGAATAATTTTTTTTATTGATTATGAGTACTTTGAAAAGGTAGATTCTAAGAAATAGTAATTTAATGAAAGACTAAATTAAGAAAATGCATTTTATGGGCTTATGTCCAGAAATGCATTATTTTCATGTTAGAATACATTTTCTACAACAGTCTTCATTAATTGCATTACAGACAGCAAGAGAATGTACCAGTGTTCCATGTAATGGCAGTGTAGACTTCTATTTTGGGGTGATTATTTGTTGTAAAATTTAACAGTAACTTTTATTGTATAATTTATTTCGTTTACCATTGCTTGATTGTTTGCTGTAAATTTTGCTTTTTAAATCTAATTTTTGGTTTGGCCAGATGTTTTCGTGCATTGTTGCTCTGAGGAACAAAATGTATTATGTCTTTTGTTGAGAAAATTATTGGGGCAGCTTTTCAGGGAATTGATGCTGAGATTCCCTGCAATTTCCTGAAAAGGAAATCCTCTGACGTTTCTATTGAAAGGAGAAGCTGGAGAAGCTAATAGTTTTTTTTTTTTTTAGTTGGAGTGTATGCCGGTGTGACTCATTATGAGCATGGTGAAGGCAGACACTGTAAACATGGCAGCAATGTCATTCGAATCCCTTGCTGTCTTATGATGATGATCGTCCCTGAGAATAATTAGATAGAAACTTAATATTTTAATGATTGATTGGAATGATTCCTCAGAAAGGAAGGTGCGTTCAAGATAATATGAATATAGCGGCGAATTTTCCCAGATTGTGGGATTTCGAATTGGTGAGACTGTACTTTTCATTCTCTTTTGATGGCGATTAACGATGCCGCTGTGAATGACCACAGATGACCTTTGATGTGGTGCAACTGATAAAGAATAGTAATTATTATCATGGGATTAGCAATTTTCTAGTGGAAGTGATATGTTAGTGAATTGGAACGTGTATCAAGGCCCGACGTTGGTATTGTCGTGGGTAGACCTTCACAAAGTTGGTTTATAAACAGGAGTCGTATTTCTGTTGAAGCAAAACATGAAGTTCCCAAGTGGAGTGGTTGAACTTAATTCGTTGAATGACTTATGAAACTGAACTATGACTTACTTGTCTAATATATGGGTATAGTTGCGCATAGAAAGATAGAATTGTGATGCGGAGTTTTCCTAGCCAATCTAGACCGAGCTCGGGCACATTGCATGTATGTTAGACGCGCAGGTAACTGGGCGCGAAAATACTGTTGCGGAGAGGGCTATTTTCGGTATCGTTGGAGGCGAACAATGCTACGGTTCTGATCTATCAACCCCAAGATAGCCTTTGGCAGCTTGGAGAAGTTTTGTTGCTTCGGGAGCAACTTGTTGTCAGTATAGAGAGGTTACTGCACCACTCCACGTTTGATAAAAAAAGGGCCTTTGTGGTGTTGAGGTTGGTGAAATTAGAGGTTGGTTGAGAAATTAGTTTGCACACGAGTCGGGCATATAAACAGGCTAAGGTGTGGCTAGGTGTAGATGATGGTCACCTAGGTTGAAAACTTCCTGTGTTGGTGCTCATTTGCCCCTCCCACTCACAGCAAGTGCCTAGTGGTGTGGTTAGCCCGATGAGAAAGCGTAGCTCCATGCATTTAAATGTACCATGATAATGTTAATGTAATTATGAAATATTGCCTATTTGTGTGGGTACATATCAATTTAAATGCCAACAATATGTATATAATTGGATTTGTAAGCGTATGAGGATGTAGTTCTGGGGCACCAAGTTTAATAATTGTAAATTTGTCTATTGATTATTAAACCTGAATGATATTTGCACAACCTGGTTTCCAGTCAGTTCCCTGAATTTATCAGTCCAACACCCTGGTGACTGTCTCGGCGAGGGTCTGTTGGTTTGTCGTTGCCGCCCATGTGGTACCCCCTCGCCACGGTCTGTCACATTGGCATCCCACATATAGCTCTTTGGTTAAGTCTTGTCAGAATGTAGTTGTGGTTCTTACTTTCAATGTCAGTGTTGTTTGTTCCAGTTAACATGCAAAATGCAACTCGCTTCGTTTTTGACATCATTTCATTTGACTTACTTCATTGCTTTACTAGCACCGACCACCAACTGTTTACTGTTCATCGTGAATTTGGTTTCCAGTACAGTGCAATTGAAGTGTTTTCAAATGAGTAATATAATTAATGATGTGTTGTAGAAAACGAATTCTAACATGGAAATAAAGCATTTCCGGACCCATGTCCATATGACATGGTTTTTTCTTCTAGATGGAAGAATGTTTTCTGAAAGTTTGGCCATACCTGTTTGTTACACTCTGCATGTAGCCAAACCCCGTTATTAGAAAATCCTGTATTTTTAATACAAAATTTTCTCTGGCCACAAACGATCCTTTTATAACATTCCTATTGTAAATTGGTCATTTAATAAAAATTTTTTTTCTTGCCCAAGTTCGGATAATACTACGAAAAAAAATGAATAACTAAAATGTTGCGTTATATGAGACTGCTATTGTCATTAAGTAAAAAGACATGGGAATTCTCATGGATTTCCATTATCCACCATAAATGGTGAATTTTCATGCATTGATCAGAATTTCGAAAGTCACACCTGATGAAAATAATGGATTTCGCTAAGGTATTTCACGTTTATATTCTCCTACCTGAAAAATCTTTTTTATTTCAAAGGAGAAAAGTGCCACAGAAGTAAGTGTGAAGACAACCATTCATCACATTTAATGTTAAATGAATTAAATATTCATTTTATAACTGTGGTGATGACAGAGAAGACTTAAGGAGATGGAAAAATCTGCATCATCTAAGAAGCTTATGTTGACAATTTTAGAGGAAATTAAGCCCTACGTTCCTGTATGGCGAATGATGTTCCACAGATCTTTTCAAATTATATACCATAGTTCTGTGAACAAGAAAAAATTTTTATTATAAAAAATTATATTCTTTCATGTAAACAAACTTTAATAACCAATTACTGGTAACTGTATTTTTCTGAATTAAACAATTGACTAAAGTTTTTAGACTTGATTCTTTTGTATAAGACATTTTTGTTAATGACTGGCTATCTCTACATTTCATAATTGCTTATATTCCGAAGCAGATGAAAATGAAGATCTGAATATTTTGCATTATTCTCTGATGATGACTTTTGAAAGGTAGGAGAAACAAACGTGTAGTTGAATAGTTCTAAGCGCTTCAGCAGATGAAATGAATGAACTTGCAGCCATACATCTTCTTATGGGATGTCTAAAATATCCATAAATCTGTTTATAGAGGAAATCTATCGCCAGAGTAAATTAAATTAAATTAAATCTACATGGGCAAGAGACATATTTTTTATAAACAATGTAGATCATGTTGCAGATGACCCTGATCATCTATGGAATGTTAGCCCTCTGCTTGATTTCAAGGTTGACATGGTTAAGAATACATTTAGTGAAGATTCAGTGAAGGAATTTAGAACAGGTCATGCAGCAGTGAGAGCATTGACTGAAACAATACCCATGAGTCAGGGTTATCAAATACTTTGTGATAGGTTCTTTAGTGATCTTAGGATAATTGATTATCTCTGTAACATGGCACATACGAGTGCTGTTTTTTACGTAAGGTCCACTTGGAAATACCTTTGCAATCTCCCAAGCTTGTAGTAAAACATGCGCACAAGTTCGCAACATCCCTTGCGAAGAGGCAGACACAATTTACTGGTTTATGCCGAGCACTGTGCCATTAAAACGTTTCAGATTGCTGAGATTGCTGCCGACTGCAAAATGTAGTCAGTTATCAGTTTTTAGACATGATATTCATTGCCATTATAAGTAATGTTTAAGGATCTGATGCAATGTACCTATAGTTTTGCTGCTCCACGACAGTGCAAGGCTACACTTCTGTACTCGAATATAAACTCTAATCAGATCTTTTTGTACGGATCTTTTTGCCTTACAGTCCGGAACTTGCATCCAATGACTACTACCTGATCCAGTATATAAAAAGGAGTTCATCGGCAGCATGTGTTTCAACAAAGATGAAGAAATGAAAACTATTTGGCTTTCCTCGCCATCAGCAGACTTCTATGAAGTGGGCATGGAGAAGCACATTGAGCACTATGATAAGTGTTTGAATAAACTTGGAAACAATGTAGAAAAATAGTTAAAAATATTTAGAATCTGGTAAAGAATAAATTTTGAAAAAAAATATATAGTAGTTTTGTTTTTATTACAAAATGAACCTTAATTAAAAACACCCCCCGTACTACAATGGGGCAATAATGGAAAATAGAATGCATGGGCTAAGTGGAAAGCTGAACAGAGGGGAATATGAAGAATGTGTCTGAAATGGAGTAACAATTCTGAAATGGAAAGACTTAGGTCTGTATTGCTTGCTTCCATCTGTATAGCAAGAATACAATGAATGGTAAATGTCTGAAGGCCATTCCATGATGCCACTGGCAGTATGAAAAATCGGGTTTATTCTCCTCTAGATTATCTCGTATTCAAACTGTGAACGAAGAGCAAAAACTACCAGTACCTAAAATAAGGTCCCCATGAAATAGGCTAACTTGCAAAATGAATCGGGTTTGCTTCAAAAGTTGGCAACATAGCCAGCCCGAAGATTCTGCGAGTGAAGCAGCTGCACATGGCCTGGCGATCCTGCCTGCATAATTTTATTTAAAAGGCCCAGAATGACGACTTTCAATGAACTTTGCACCATGCCCCGCGTTTTCTTGGGCTGGCTCTAGTTGTCGAGATGTATTTTTTTTGGCATTTTAATTAACCAACAATTAAAATGAACATCATTTAATTGTTTACTTTTGTTGCGTCACTTGCTTTACATCTTAGCCAACGAGAAAGACAGACCCTGGCCAATGCCTCCTATAAAGAAAGCCTTCACACACAAACGTCATACATTGTTACATCATCATACTTCGTCATTTGTTAATCATACGCAGCTAACGAGAAACACAGGCCTGGGCACTCAAAAGTCACCTGACCATAGTAGTCTGAGCAACAATCCAATCTTCATTGTCTCCATCGTGGATTTTAACAATCAGTGTTTTATCATTTGCACCAAGGTTGGATTGTTCCAGACTACTATGGTCAGGTGACTTTTAAGTGCCCAGGCCTGTCTTTTTTGTTGGCTACGTTAATCATATTTCTACAATAATAAGCCCTACATTTGGTCGATTTATGATGATGTAACAATGCATTGCTGCTAGCACCCCGATGGTCAGGCGCCTTTTTCGTTTTCAGGCAATGTTATCTTGTTGGGCTGAATGTGAAGCGTAGCCCATGCGAAAGAGAAGCCTCGGCACATAGAAGTCACCTGATCATAGAAGTCCGGCCAACAATCCAACCTTCATTGTTGCCAACAAACGAAAAAATATTGTTAAAATCCAAGAAGGAAACAATGAAGGTTACATTGTTACTGACTTTTCTGCGCCAGGGCAATGCCTCCTATAAAGAAAGCCTTGGTATTGAAACGTTATGCATTGTTACATAATTACAAATCGACCAAATGTAGGGCCTTGTTATCTCGTAAGCCTCGATAGACGTCCAGTAGGTGTTCAGTAAAGTACCCCTTCTGCTTATGCGATTTGGCTGAAATTTGATACCTAATTGTGTTTCATCACTATAAAGGCCTGTACTAAATTTTATTTGTTTATCTTTCTTTTAAAATACAGGGGATGGACAGGAAAACTGAAACACTGGCAATTACAGCACCCCAGAAAGAAAGTGATTTAACTTGAATGCAAATTTTCAGTTAACAGAAAATTTGGATTCTGGTGACAACCTCAAGATGTAGAGGTTGAAATGGCATAGTTGTTACACATCTTACATTGAAATAGTGCTATTCAAATGCTATGATAGGAGACATTACAGAGTTTATAAGAGGGCAAATTGTTGGAGCTCATCTTGCCGATGCAACAGTGACCGAGACAGCCAGTATTTGTGATGTGTCGCGAGCCATAGTATCATGGGTCATGTCGGCATACCAGCAAGAGGGACGCACGACATCCAAAAGGAGTAACTGTGGAGGCAAGAAGCTGCTGTCTGAAATAGATGTCCGCGTACTAATGAGGATTGTATCCAAAAAACGTAAAACCCACAGTTGTTACAGTGACTGCAGAACTAAACACACATCTCAGTTCACCTGTTTCCACTAAAATTGTTCGTTGTGAGCTTCACAGGTTTTATTCACAGCTTCACAGGTTTTCGTCGTGAGCGATTCATGGACAGCTATATGCAAGCCCTTAGTGAATCGCACAGATGCCAAACATCGAATTGAATGGTGCCAGCAGCACAATCTATGGTCAATGGACGACCTGAAACGTATAGTGTTCTCTGACGAGTCCACTTTCACCGTTTTTCCCACATCCAGATGCGTGTATGTGTGGAGACACCCTTCACAAGCCTACCAGCCAGACTGTTTAATGCACACGGTGAAGCATGGAGGTGGATCTGTGATGGTTTGGGGTGCAATTTCCTGCCCTTCTCTAGGCCCACTGATTGTTCCTGAAGGACACATCACTGCCAAGTACTATCGGCATATTCTGGAGGATCAGGTACACCCCATGTTCCAACATTTATTCCCTGACGGTGTCGGTTTGTTTCAGGATGACAATGCACCAGTACACTCAAGAAGATTGGTGAAAGAGTGTTTTAATGAGCATGAAACAGGTTGAACATCTGCTATGGCCTGCAGTCACCCGATCTGAACATTATTGAGCCTGTGTGGGGTATTTTGGAGCAGCAAGTCAGGAATCGTTTGCCTCTGCTAGCATCACGTACTGATCTAGCCAAAGTTTGGCAAGTGGAATGGCTCAAAATCCCTCTTGCCACTGTACATAACTGGTATCTGTCCTTTCTAAGACGAGTTCATGCTGTATTGGCTGCTAAAGGGGGCCTACACCATATTAAATAATTTTGCCATAAACCTAGGTGTTTCAGTTTTGCTGTCTGCCCCCTGTATGTTTTTTAATACAATTAATACAAGGGGTGATCAAAAAAATAAACACATGTACATTTTCACTTTTATTTTTCCACATAATCTCCAAGCCAATTGATGCAATGATCCCAACAGTGGACAAGTTTTTCCACGCCCTGTTGATAAAAGTCATCTGGTTGAGTATGGTACCAGTTGCAAACTGCCGATTTCACCTCGTCTTCATCACGGGAATGTTGACCGGCCATTGACTTCTTCAACGGTCCGAAGATAGTCACTGGGAGCAAGGTCCGGGCTATATGGAGTATGAAGCAGTGTTTCCCAGTACCATCGCTGCAACAGGTCAGTGACCCGTTTCGCGGTGTGGGGACATGCGTTGTCATGGTGCAGCACAATGTCTTCCATTCCCAAGTCAGATCTTTTCATGTGTATGGCCACTCGAAGATTCCTCAATGTGCCTCTGTAGCGTTTGGAATTGACAGTGGTATGTGGTGGAAGAAACTCAAGCAGTATCGGACCACGGCAATTCCAAAAACATGTCAACATGACCTTGCTGGATGATGACACAGTTTTGAACTTTTTTGTTGTGGGAGATGGGAGTGTTTCCAAACAGCCGATTGTATCTTGCTTTTGGGCATAAAATGGTGGACCCATGATTCATCACCAGTGACGATTCGATCCAAAGAATCCTGACCCTCCTCCTGGTATCGGGTGAGATGCAGCAAACAAGCATCGAAATGACCACCTTGATTTCGGCTGTTAACTGTCGTGGCACCCATCTGCATGACACTTTGAGAAAGCCGAGCTGCTCGTGAATAATGTCGTACGTTGTCCCATATGAAATGTCCAATGTTGCAGCAATTTCTCTCATGGTAATTCGCCGATTCTCCAGAACTTGCGCTTCCACAGCGGCAATGTTGCTGTCAGTCATGGATTCTCGTGGCTGGCCAGAGCGATGTTCGTCCAGCAGGTCCTTTCGTCCTTCTTTAAAAGTCTTGCACCAACGTTGTACTGTTCGGAGCTGCACGATATCACCTCCGTACACCGACACAATTTTCTTATGGGCATCGACTGGTTTCAGTCCTTTTGCACAAAGAAACGCATAACACTCTGCTGCTCAAAAGCACTGAACGATGAAATTAGAGCTGCCATCGCTAGTGCTTGGCGGATGCACATGACACTAACAACGAACCAAACTAACTTTTATATATCGCGATTTTCTCATATCTGCTGTCATTTTTGAGAAAATAAAATACGCACCATTACTTTTTGATCACTTCTCGTAGTAATAATAATAATAATAATAATAATAATAATAATAATAATAATAAATAATAGGATTGGTTATACACTATCAAAAGTCATGGGACATCATCACTCTAATAGAAACACTGAAAAATATACATCTTTTAGTATCTTGTTGCTCCACCTTTTGCTGCTATCATAGCTTCTACTCTCTGGGGCATACTGTCCACAAGTTTTTGATACGTTTCGACAGGTAATTTTCGCCATTCTGCCATAAGTGTCTTGGACAGTTCGGTCATGGATTTCGAGCGTTCCACACAAGCGCGCAGTCGACGTTCCAACACGTCCCACAGATATTCGATGGGGTTCAGATTGGGGCTCTGTGCAGGACAGTCAAGTTCTCGAACCCTCTTTTCATCAAATCATGTGCCTACAGCCCTTGCTTTATGGCATATGGCAGGTGCGTTATCATGCTGAAACAGAAAAGGGCCATTGCCAAAGTGCTGCCAGAGAGATGGAAGTGCTGTGTTCAGAATGTTTTGGTAACGCTCTGCGATTAGATGTCCGTTCACAGAAACGATTGCACCCAACCCGTACCATGAAAAGCATCCCCACGCCATCACCGACCCTCTGCCGAACTTCACCATGGGCACAACACAGCTTGGCAGATAAGGTTCGCCATATCCAAACCCGTCCATCCAATTGCCAGATGGTGTAGTAGGACTCATCACTCCATTCAACCATTCACCAGTGATCCAGAGTCCAACGTCGTCACTCTTGCCACCATTGCAATCTCCTCGCTGCGTTGCTGGTGCTGATGTGAGGTTTGTGGGTTGCAGCTCTGTCATAAAAGCCCATTGCATTCAGTTCCCTGCAAACATTCAGGGTGCTCACAGTTGTTCCCGTCGACTCTCTGAACGATCTTGTCAGTCCATCAAGCGATGTGTGATGGTTAGCAGTGACCACTTTACGAAGAGCCCTTAGTCTCTGGCCGACATGATCTTGGGTCTTCCAGCCCTAGGTGGAATACTTGTGGTGCCTTTCTCTTCCCATGTCCGGATGACGTTGTGAACGGTCGATTTCGGGATTTTTAGGAGGGTTGACGTCTCTCTAACAGTTTTGCCTGCGAGATGGGACCCAGCAATTGTACCTCTTTGGAAGTCTGAAAGCTTTTTTCTTTGAGACAGCATTCACGCAAGCATCATCTCATTATAGCATCTCTGTTTTGTAGTGCTGGGCAGAATGCCAACAGTGAAATTGCAAAGGAATGTCCCATTTTCATGCAAATCAGGGTTGTCCCATGACTCTTGATAGGGTAGTGTATCAGGGCCGTACCCGGG
>JAHWFO010051442.1:1256551-1271231 GCA_023313115.1 Rhysida immarginata | reverse complement strand
CGGGGGTTGCAGCACCCGCCCCGAAATTGGCCTCCATGTCAATTAAATCTGTTACATGGGGGACCCCCTTCCACAAGCTGGATTGGGCCAGTCCCTCTCAGCCCTCCCCCCCAAATAAAAAATTTCTGGGTATGGCTCTGTTTCCCGTGTATAACTGTTTTCGTTTTTCTTAGCGACTGCATCATTAATTTTTTTTGTTGACCCATTATCTTCATTGCTATTAATATTAGAATATTAGTATTGTTATAATACCAAAAACTGTGGACAAATGGTAGTAACAAAGAAAATAAAATCTTGTAAACATTCCAAAAAGGAGCTTTAGCAGTGAAGCAGAGATACATTTATATATTAATTATAAAGAAATTAACCCCCACCCCGAGTAGGGTAAGGCAAGTAGCAGATCCTGCTGTCATCTATTTTTAGCCCTTTTGTCGGCATTTTTTACCTCTCCCCAAGTTTTTTAATCAAAAAAATTAATTTTCTCTAATGTAATATGTAGAAAATGTAAAAAAGCTCGTATTTTCTTTCCTTTCTCATCATTTCCGAACGTATGATATATCACATGCCATATGTTGCTAAAGACCAAGTGACTGCCACCCCTGCAAAAAATGTAGAAATTATAAAAACTGACATTATAAAACCAATAAGTAGCTCCATTCTTCTGCTACTTAATAATAATAATTATGAGCACTTGAGCAATTGTGCATCGACAAAGCGATTTCACGTGCGCGCGCCGATGTCAATAATGCTTAAAAGATGAACAGAAAGTAACAATGTATTCCTTCTTGACAAGTCGATTGTTATATGACATGCCATTATCTTGGCATTCATTACATTCACTGTTTTAGCACGTGAATTCGACTTGAAGGGATCCACGAAAAATTCTGAAAAGTTGATATGGCCGAGCTAAAACTTTGATGGTCATATTTCTGAAACAGAATTTGAAAAAGTTAATTCGTTTACAAGTTATCGTGCAAACGGCGGACGGCCGGATAAACGTACAGACCAAGGGCGCATTCTTATAAGTAGCTTTTATGCTAAAGCTCCTAATAAAAATTTATTTAGTTCTTCATTTGGTGATCTATTATATAAAATTTATTCATTTGAATTTTAAAAAGAATACAAAAATTAAAAGATAAACTTCCTCATTTGGTTATTTAAAATCAAAAATAAAATAAAATTAAAATTTATTTAGCTCATTTGGAAATTGTGAGAAATGCTTCTCAAGTAATCATTAGCATCCATAGTTTCAAATCTCATGACTGTTTATTTTTTTTTTTTTAGGTAAATAAATGAAATTATTTTTTTGAAAATATTTGAAACCTTTTTTTTTTTTTAGGTAATATCTCATAACTTTTATATCATTTAGTTTTTAATTTGGTAAATATTGGTCCTGCATGGAAACCATTTCAAAACTGGGGGTTTTGATCCGGCGCCGAATCAGTCTCGCGCCGAAACGTCCCATTCTGACTCAATGAGCATGCCATACGATCCGACACATAGATTCCATACGATCCCTCCCTTTAAAAAAAATTTAAATTACCCCTAAGTAATTTAACAAACTAACCCAGTAACAAACAAACAAGAAATCCCAAGAAAAAAAATTTCCCGAATTCGTAACTCCCTGTTAAGGTACCCAACACCAAAAGTATACCTAAATAATTAACTTCCCAATTCATCAATCACAATTAAACTTCCCGCCAGTGCTTCAGCGAACAGCTGAACATGTGTGGTGAGACGCTGACTCTCGCACGTGGCCCCCACACATTCATTCTGAACAGCCCGGCTTTTGGAGACTACGTTGTGGTGGCCGCCCATCTCGAAGTAGAATCTAGTGGGTGAAACTATTCTTCATCGTTCCCGATTCTTACATCTGCAGATAACCACTGCTCACTTCTTCCACCCGGCCTCGGTGCTCCTCGCAAGCTGACGACACCTGTCGCTCCAATCGACACGCTGACCCCGCGCTGTTGCTTGCCTATGATTACTATTAGGATTAGTGTCCACTGCCTTGCTCACTTTGCATTGGTAGTGATTGGAAGTAACAACACAAAAAAAAATTTCACCCCAAAAGTACCCATCACCAAAACCTATTATGACTAAGGTATCCACCTCCCAAAAGACCATCTAAGGGTATCCATTAATTGCCTCGCCTCTTCATCTCAACATGTTCTTTTCAATCTTCTCCCGTCCCAGGCTGTCTCCCGAAGCTGCCTGTAAGACCTAAATTTCTTTCACATTGTCCTCTCCGACAACTCGTGGATATCTGCTCATGTGAGCTCGTATTGCTTCAGCTTCGGTCCTCACCATGCCATCCTCCCAAACGTCTGGTGCTCCTCCCAAGTGGGTCCAAATCACCCCGTTCAGCACCATCGTCTCACGGTGGGCTGCAACTGCCCGCTCCTTCAAACCTGTGTGGAAGATACTGTTCCTTCTCTTTCGCTCTGCGTTGGTAATCGTAGTAGCGTCTCGTATAACCTGCATCCCACTGGTGCGCTTGTGGTAACCGAACCCTTATGGCTCGTGTTAGGCAGTCAGTAAAAGGTCACGGCACCAGTGTAACATTTACCCCACAACTAGGATGTTGAATAAAAACGATGTCCCCTGCCTGTGGTGAAGGATGCTACGTGTATTAATACTGTAATTCCAATTCCCCTTTTTCCTCCGATTACTTATGCTACCTTAAGCAATTATTCTAAGTGATACTGAATTACAGCTTTTTACCTGTGATCGTATAGTGTTACTCTCCATTTTTTGTCACCTATAAATAAGCCCTGCTAAGTAGGTCCCAGTCCCACTTAATAGCTTATAAATTTCTACTGAGGAAGAGAAAGCACTATCATTGAAATCTTAATGAAGTAAATTTATTAAAGTGATAAAAGAAGGGTTAAACAAGTACATACAATTAATTTAAAGATTAAAAAAAAAGATAAAAAATTGGTGAATCAAAAGTAAATTAAGCTCCAGCACATTAATATTCAATAATAAGCATTTAGGGCATTGTGCTAGAGTTCTGTCATCTCTACACGACTGTCTCTGCACTAAACTTTCATACGCTTCTTATATATTCTTAGCAATCACTTCTACTAATGGGCCAATTGTCCTTAATCTATGCACGGGCCTAATTAATTGCTATGTACACTTATCTGTCACTTGTTCTTAAGAGTTGATTTATTGTTGTTGCGATTGTTTGTCTAAACTTGCCACCTTGGCCACTGGAATTGTTTAAGTGATTGGCTTGGTTATTTTTTAGGCTCGCCTGCCCATCCATGGTTCACTGCGCTCTTCCATGGAAGCTCGATGTGGCTCACGCCACTGTGGTGCATCTGCTCATGGCATGCACCAATGAGCAGATAAGAGAAACGCATTGTGCCTACGTTGCTCCCACACAACGCCCCTCACACTGCCTGACTGCCACAGTTTGTGTCAGGATGTGGCCTACGTGATAGATAAAGGCCTGCTCATTCGTCTTCTCTACAATGGTAGCAAATGAATTAAGTCAGGTTGGGCTTTCTTGCATTAGTATGTGCTTCTTCCCGGCGACACCTAGAGGGAATTTAGAGTATTAACATTTCACATATTACGTCAGGGCTTTAGCACAAACGACATTTATGGGAATTGGGATCTATTCTCATAGATTTACTCAACTTTAATAATAATAATAATAATTCAAATTTATTATAATATTTGATGAAATATACAAAGAAAATCTGCCATTATTGGCTTATATTGGAAAGTCGAGTTTACAAATAAAATACTTAAAAAAAAAAATAAATACACAAAATTTGAAAATTCGTAAAAAGAAGTTTTTTACAAGATAAAATTAGAAGGTGTTCCGATTATTATTTATATTTTATTTTTACTAATATTAGGATGATAAAAATTAAAATATATGTTCTAGTTTCTGACAGCGTATATTTCATTAAATGATCAAATAAAGGTAGATAATTTATTACTGAATTAGAAATAATGGGAAAAAAGGATTTCATAATCTTAGAAAGACATAAGACAACATATGCTATTGACGGTTTAAAATTAAAATTGCTAAACAGCAAATATCATTAGAATTATTGCTTATATAAAACATTTTATATAATGTTATCAAAGTTTTTTTTTGTAGCAGCAGAGATTTAACTTCTTTGTCAGTTTTATTATTTGCATAATTTGTAAAAACAATTTTTATAATGTTAAAATGAATTAATTTAATTCCTTATGTTCCTTATGTTCATTTCGATCAGAAGAATTGCACTCGCACTGCAATCAATGCACTTTCTTCAGTTTTTCATTTGTAAATTCAAACAACTTTGCTTTCCAAAATTTTTCATTTTAAAAAATATCAAAGCTGCTTTAACATAATCAGCTGGAGGTGCTTTCTATTGGAGACCTCTACCGGCAGAAAGACATAACAGTTCGCTTTTTGCCGGTAGAGGTCTACAGTAGAACGCACTTCCAGCTGCCTCTGTGACGCTGCCCCTGATTTCACGATTTCATAGCAAATGAGCAGGACTTTATCTATCACGTCGGCCACGGTCAGTAACACCACGATGTGGGGT
The DNA here is from genome assembly GCA_023313115.1 of Rhysida immarginata. Taxonomy (NCBI): domain Eukaryota; kingdom Metazoa; phylum Arthropoda; class Chilopoda; order Scolopendromorpha; family Scolopendridae; genus Rhysida; species Rhysida immarginata. Next base: position 1,266,678 of record JAHWFO010051442.1, on the reverse strand, counting down.
TTGTCACTTACGCCTCTGGGTACCCCAAGGAACTCGGGATGGTGATGCTTTATCCCAGAGTGCAGAATGCAGCACACGGCGTTATCGAATATTTATGTGCGTTCTCTACCTATAGTTCATCCAACAAGAGAAAAACAGGGTGTGTCACAGGAAGTTTCAGATTAGCCAATCAGAGAAAGGGGGCCTCATGCGCTTAATCAGTTCTGTCTCATGTCTCATTGAAGAAGCGCTTTATGATATTACAGCAGAAGCTTTAATATTATTCAGTTGCTTTGCTTTAATTATAATCAAAAATATTGTACACTTCATAAAATTGTCTTTTAACTCAATTTTATATATATCGTTGTTCGAGATTCCCTGGGCCTTTTCTTTCCAGGAGTCGAAAAGCGGGGAGAAGGGGTGGTAGCTTCGCATGAAGACGCTTCGTTTCGTTTCCTTCTTGAACAATTGTTCGAACGCAAGAAAAAGAAACTTGCGTTGCCTTGGAAGTTTCTTCTATCAAAGCAGATGAGCTTTTAAAACACTGTTTTCCTTTAAAGTAGCAAAATACGTTCCACACAATCTCCCTAGCCTGGCTGTGAATAGGTTTCCTTGTTTGGCTGAAGAGCTGTTGGACGGCGTCGCCATTACAAATTGACTTGTGTAGCCGCTGAAGGAGAGATCCCACAAAGCATTGCGGATGAGTGAGTAGTCGATATCAGACCGGAAACACACCCTGTTTTTCTCTTGTTGGACGAAGTTTAGTTTATATATTTGGTCAAATAAAATAAATAAAGCAATGATTTAGAATAGAGGAGGGGGGTTTCTTTGCGTTTTAAAATAAGTTTGTGCTTTTTCCCCTGGTACAGAGATGCAATGGACCAGAAGTCACTGATTGATTTTGTAATCGTTTCAGCCAACTTATTCCGATCAGTGTTGGATACTCGTATGAGAAGAGGGGCAGAACTATGCAACTGATCACCACCTTGTTGTCTGCACTTTGCGGTTCTCTGAACCCATGCCAACCATGCGAAATACTAGGTTCAGACATACTTGGCACATTAAATGGGAGGCATTGGAGGATAGAGCTGTGAGGAAGACCTTTGCAGATAACATATCTTCAAGTTTCAAAGAACTACCCAGTGATCATGGTACTGTTGAAGAGGAGTGGCAGTTGTTTAAATCTGCTGTGATTACTTCGGCTGCACTGTGCTGTGGTCGTAAGCGGCTGAGTGTGGCGCAGGGCAGTGAGAAAAGGACTGCATGGTGGAACGGTGAAGTCCAAGAAGCTGTCAAGGCAAAGAAAGACTTTTCAATGGAAGTCTTTTCAAATGAGTAATATTAAAAAAAAACAAAAAACATTTTCATCGAAGGCCATTGTCCGGAACTGTTCGTCGCCATATCTGCTAGGCGTTACCGGCATTGTTTCTGCCATTACTCGATGAGTTTCCTTACGTCATGTTAATATACTAGGTAACCACAAAAGTTCTTGCCGTTTTTTAATTACTGAAAACAAAATGGTGTACTCAAAAGGTAGCATATCGCTGGTCCCCAGAAATCCCCATTGGCATCTAGCACCTTCTGCCAACGTGTCTCCAGTTGATCAATCCCCTGGCTGTATATCAAACTTGCCGGTCCTGGATTCAAAGAAGTCCCATGTCTGTATTATTGGTGTAGGATTTTCCACGAAGATGGTTGTCCAGAGAATGGAAAAGGTGATAATCCGTTAGAGCAAGATCTGGTAAGTAAGGTGAATGACACAAAGTTTCCCACCCAAACCACTCTATGGTTATGAAGGAAGAGTACCCCTTTGTGATTCACCATTGCTGGCTCCTTCTGCTGCAATGCCTGTTGCACACGTTCCAACTGCTGGAAGTACAGGTCCTCAGTGATGGTTTGGACAGTTGATAGCAGCTCGTAGTGAATCATTTGGCGTCCAGTCCACAGAAATTTCTTGGGTTCATCAGAAATGGCAAATTCTCCCGACCTGAATTTCCGGAACCAATGCCTTGCAGTGCGTTCATTCGCAGCATCATACCCAAACGCAAGACACATTCGGCAACTTGATGCTGCTGCTGACCACCCCACCTTGAAGTCATAAGCAGACAAAACCTAACCATCTCCTTCGATGCCTCCATTTGTCTTCACTTCTGCAAGAGATGTGATTGATGTAAATGCCCTATAGTCCTGTATTTATACAGGCTATCCTTCCTGCTCCCCCTTGACAGATTTTGGACCACACTGTAAACTCATTTGCATGTCTTCCTTTTATGGCAACATCAAAACGGCAAGAACTTTTGTGGTTACCTAGTATTTTGTTTTTCCTGCCACGCATGCACTAGAAGAGTTCTTGTTAAAAGAAAATACTAAAAATCTTGTTCAATCAAAAATTACAAACTTTTTAAGTAAGCGTGTGTATTTTTGTTAATTTAAATAAACTACATATTTATTTGTTTTAAATTGTACTGTACAGTGCGTCGCCATTCTGCTTTCCTTGTTTCCTGCGACTTTACCATATCCGAGAACTGTGCGTCGTTTGGTTTCAGAGCCAAAGCTTGTTCGAATCTATCCTTTAAAACCGATTTATACCTGTGCTGAGCAACTATTTCCGGGATGATTTTCGCTGTTCCTTCTTCAAGCCGGAGTTTTTCCTGAGCTCACGTCTGTATCTGAGCCTTTTCTCTACTAACTTCATTAACACTTTTCTCTTATCCTTTTTAGTCCTAATATTATTATAATCAGCTTCTTATTTTTACCTCTTCCTTGGCTAATACTATACGTGATACCTCGCTGGTGTGGATTTTTGTTTTGTTTTTTTTTCCTGCTTTTTCCAGTTCTCTCCAGACTGTCTCGCTCCGCTACCCGTCTGTTTTGCTTCTGCTTGCCTCCCCAGGTATTTTATGAGAGATATACACAAGAAAGATTTGCAATAAACTTAAATAAAGTTTTATTGAATGCAACTACTTAAAATTGAAAGAAAACATTATTAAATGGTATAAGCTAGAGGTGATGTTAGGTAGGGTGGGATACAATTATGACAAATAAAAGAACGGTTCCATTATTAAAATATTTAAACCAAATTATAATTCAAAAGAATGCAATTAGCCTTATATGAATTCAAGATCAAAAATACTATATGTGAATAACTGTCGCGCTTATATTGTTAATGCAGATAGAACCCTTTGAATACTTCAATTGCTTTTAGCATCGTAATGATTTATTTTACTCAGAGTTATGGTCCTGGAGATCTCTGAACTTTTCTGGTTGCACAAAATCACATAAGACACTGACATAGTGCCTTCGATGGACTTGCACATTGATTTACACACACAGGTGAGTTGCTCCACCAACTTATATGTGACGCATAACCGATTCCTGCTTGCTACCGTTGATGACAATCTTGGATGCGTGGTTCGAAAATTGTGATGCGATGTGACTGGACAATCAAAGACAAAGGTCACATTTATATATTTTTATTTACTTATTATTTGGTTTTCATTTTAATATTACTATTTATTTTTTAATGAATTATTTAACCTCCACCCCTACCGAAAGTCGTCATTTATGGTGCACTCGGAAAATGTTTTCGAGCTCAAAGTAATGAACAGAATTCTTATTCGAAAGAAATGAAAATTCATCAAGGAAACTTAGTGAATTTTGTTTAAATTAAATTTCTAAAAATTTTATTCCCTAAAAATTTGAGTATGAGTAAACGAGAATCTTCGATTATCCGAATAGGCTTCCTTTGGGCTTATCAATTTCTGAACTTTACATCAACCCACATGGAAATTCAATATAGCAACATAGTGGGGGTATTGAGAACATGTTGTGATGTCACTTCACTGCAACCGATAGCGAAACATAACCGTAATGAGTTCCATGTCAGAGAACCCACAACCCACGAGCGGACTTTGCCTCATTCCGAACAAGTGCGCGTGGACTTTGAAGTTTTCTTCAAACTTTTCTTCTGTCAGATTTTACCTGCCTGAACAATCCAATAGATCATCTTCGCCATGAAGCACGCTGAAACCATTTGTATCCATGAATCTTTTTGACGTAGAATACGTCTTTCATCCATCCCTGCTATTATTCGTTTTAATAATGGGTTTCTTTTATGTAGGAAAAGTAAAAATAGTGTAAAGTAACAATTTTCAGCTATTTTATTTTTATAAATGCCTTCCCTGAAATATTCATGTCTAATTTTGACGGAAAAAGAAGGGGGTTTTAAATTTTTTTCTAAAAGTTGCGTTTTATAGATAATATTGAAAAGTTTTTTGATGTGTTCTGTTGATAATGAGGTAAATTAAGTGGTAGATAAAAAAATATTCACGAATTTCATTTTTGGACATTAAAAAAAAGTACTTTCAAACACCCGCACCACCTCTGGCATGAATTAAAACATTCACTTACGTATTATTTTATTTTCATTTTAATAAATTATTTAACCTCCACCCGTATCGAAAGTCGTCATTTGTGGTGGACTTGAAAAATATTTTTGAAAACAAAGAATTGAAGAGAATTTAATTTTTTAAATGGTTCTTATTAGAAAGAAATAAACTCATCAAGGAAACTTTGAGATCTTTAACTGTGATGCGGCCCTTAGTGAAATTCGTTTAAATTAAAATTTTAAAAATTATATTCTTGAAGAATTTTAGTATGAATAAACGAAAATCCTTGATTATCCGAACAGGAATTCCTTTGGGCTTATCAATTTCTGAACGTTTCATCAACATGGAAAGATTGGGAAGAGGCGTCATCGAAGGGGGGAAAGTGAGAACATGTTGTGATGTCACTTCACTGCAACCGATAGCAAACCATAACAATGAGTGGGTTTTAGATGAACAAGTATGAGCTCCTAGTAAGAAGCAAGGAAAATAAAAGAACATCCACAGATGAAGAGAAACATCCCTTCTTCTAGCCACTATAGTATGAACATCCCTTTTGTAACTACGAATTTATGAACACAGGTTACGTTTATTAATCTGTTGTTAAGAAGATGTCATAAATTAATTTCATCTTTTTAAGCGGTGTTCCCTTATTTTCAGGTAATCGTATAGGGAAGTTCAAGCAATTAAATTAAGGAAAAAAAATAGGTGTTGTTGTTCCACATCAGTCCACTCAGAAAAAGAAATGAATTGTCGCCTACCACTTAGGGTAAATTGACCAGTTTTCGGCCACTAAATTTTTTTCAGTTGTTTGCTTTAAGTACAAGTAACATTACTAGATGGAATGATATGTTGATATAACAATTTGTTGAAATGGAACAGGTTAAAAATAGGAGTTTTATTCTCTTTTGAGTGAATTATAAAATTGGATAAATAATTTTCTTCTGAACTTTTAGAATCCCTTTGTTTTAGAAAAAGTTTTTGTTTCTTCTGTCTCATGTGTGTTTTTGAATCTGGGTGGTCGGAATGCTTTTATTTTTCCATCTCCCCTTCTCTGAGCAGATGTTGTCAGGCACTCTTGGATGATCAATGGATGATTTTGTTACCTTTGTTCTTTTATTTTTCAGCCATCTTAAGAAAATTTTAAAATTTAATTCTATTCTAAAATTTATCCTGGTGAACATATTATTTGATTTATAATAAATAATTAGTAACTGCTGAGATTTGACTATATTTCGGCCACATCAGCCTGTTTTCGGCCATGGGATGATTGGTTTTCGGCCGCCTTTTACCTATTTTCGGCCTCTAGAAATGGGAATATTGAATTTTATAACTAAGTGTGCAACGCGTGTCAACGGGCACTTGCAAAAAAGAGCTGATTGAGTTGATTAATCTGAAGGTAACGATGACCTGTCTGTTTGCTGTTTGAAATTGAGAAATTAATAGGAGAAATGCAATAAACTAAAACAAACAAAAAATGTTTTAACTGTTAAGTTTGAGTTATGACGTTATCTCTTCTAAAATATTTAGATGAGGTTGTTGTAAACAATTGAACAGTTAAAATAAAATCTCAAGGTAGTTGTCAGTTGGAAAATCTACGACTAGAATCGATTAAAGCAGTTGATAATGATCAACAATGTTAATTCTAAGTAAAAAGAAAAAGTTAATATCTCATCTCCAAACGTACCTTATTTCTTTAACTTACTTTTCCGACATAGTGTGTATACTAGCACCTTTTCGGTGAAAAATTAGTCGATATAAATATCTTAGAACTCTATAAAATGGATAAAATCGATGAGATTTGTCACTAATGTTATTCCTATGCAAAAAGAAAACGTTAATTCCTCGGTAAAAATTGCAGCTAAAATCTCAAATTTAATTTTCGTACATAGATTAGAAGTTCTAGCACTTACTGATTACAAAAAAATGTCCAAAAAAATTCTTAGAACTCGAAAAATAGCGTTTGAAAGTTTGCTCTCAAAAAGAAAATTGAACAGGGCTTCGCCGTATATTCAATAAAAAAATTCTCTATTTGGCACGCTTTTCTATTGTTTACATTTTATTTTTCATTGTTGAATCGATTTTAGAGGAAAAAAGAATTTTTTCTTAGCGCGTGATTTTCTCTATAGCAAATCATAGAGAAGCGGAGGGGAAGGGAGGAGCAAATGCGCACCATCCACAACGCAGTCCAATTCCTAGTTGATTAAAAGACACCTAACGAAAGCTAGTCGTTCGGGAACTTAGGCATTACGAAATATGTATTTGGAAATAAAAAAAAATTAGATTATAATTTGAATAAAGAGAAAACTGATTAGAAGGTAATAAAGAAAAGCAATTAAAAAAATTAAACAAAAAAAATCCAAGAATTGAATAAGCAAAAAAAATAAATAAATAAAAACGGAGACCTCGAAAAGACTAGGCATCTAAAGGGAAAACATGCTAACAATACCGTAAACAAAAATCAATGATCAGTGGTAAAGGACGAGTCAGGAATAGGTTGCAAGACGAAAAAAAGGGCGGAAAGGCGAGACACACACTCACACTTGGGATGGACACACAAAAACGATCACCCACACATAGCAAGGTCCTGGAAAAGAAAAAGCATAGTTATATTAAAAAAAATTCAAAGAAGAAGAATGAATTTCTACAATAATATAAGAGAAACGATAAAATAAAAACAAAATTTTTAGACTAAAGTTTAAAGAGGAATTATTGCTCACGCTTGAACCCTTGATATGCGATTGCCTTCATCTTGTTTGTGGACGAGTTAATCCGGAATCGTAAATACATGATGACGCTGAATCTTAAGATGGGTTAGCTTGATTTTCAATAGAAGCCAGCTCTTGACTGCAACGAGGAGGTCCAAGAGCGCAGCGTGTAGAAAGGCCCAGTCCGTATCTCGATACGCCAAAAAGAAACACAAAAGGAACAGTCACGTTCAGTGAAATGGACTATTATTTAATTGTAAACCATTTACCCGAAAACCCATGGAATTCTATAGCAACGACGCATCAACGGAGGCGCTGACAAATAACAACAACCAACGATGGCGTGATTCCGCGCTATGGAGTGTTAACTAAAGTTTAATTTCCTTCTCTTAAAGAAAGCAGATAAAAGAAAATGGTTGACGAATCTGTCACGTGTAGGTAATAGATAAACGGTCCGAAGCTTACTAACGACGTCTTTGTCGCGCAATGAGGAGAAAACCCAGCTCTATTGCCATAACTACGAAACACCATTATCTTAGAAGACGGACTTGTGTGGACGTTCTATTATGTAGAGAAAGAAAATAGAATTTCCCATGATGAAATTTCTAGGTTAGGCTATTGAGGCTAGGACGAATATCCAGATCCAAAGCCGCAGGCCAACGCTTCAATTGCCGCATCCGACTGACAGCTTAGTTGACTTCATATCCTGAAGGAGAAATTTTATGAGTTCCGATGACTATGTGTTGAACCATATCGAGTGCTACTGGCTATGGACAAAAGTAGGTTGTCCAGTTCAGTCTGCAGGACCAGCTCGCTCCGCTGTTGTCCCATCCGAAGGCAACGACAGACTCCCTATTCCAAAAGATTTTTTTCTAACATGTCAAAAAAGACACGAGACTCATATACTCGCGCTCAGAAAAAATTAAGACGCGGGCGACGCTCTAAAAGAATAACCTCTCATAACAAGGGGGTTTAACTCAACAATCACATAAAAGGCAGGACATATCAGAATGCCGATTTAAACAATCTGTTTAAATAAAAACTGCAATAAACATTGTAGTTTTAAGGAAAAATGTATATATATACAGAAATAAATGTAAAATATTTTAAGAAAACTTTTAAAATATTAATATTATCAATTCAACCTTTCTTTCGCCAAAACTCTACAATCATAGAGTAAAATGACGGAAAGCAAAGAGGTGAAAACTGGATCTAAGGACCTGGGTTTTTTAATTCATGCAAAAAAGAATATTTTAAGATGATTTTAAGATAATTTCAGACAGAAGAGTTTTAAAAGTCTTAAAAATTGCACAAGTGAACGCCTAAGCCACAGAAAAATTTACTTCTTAAAATTCTTAGTTCCAAATGAAACCCGGGTAATGTATAGTCGACCACCGTACTTCGAGCTTCATAATTCGGTTCCACAAGCGAATAAAAATTCGAAAGTAGTCAAAAGGCGACCTGGCCAGGCCAAATGTAGAGGAAAGTAGGTACACATTTCCTCGAAGAAAGAGACCCAAAGGGGAAGGGAGACCGACTCCAAATAAACCCGGCAAAAGCAATTTCCTAAACAACGCGACGTGAGCGCGTCATGTGAACCCTTTAATAAATTATTTGGAGGGGGAACACAATAACCTCCCAAGAAATAAGAGGTACGTAAAATTTTCCACGGCGAAGACAAGTGCCTCCCTTGGCGTACGACCAAACGGTCGAATTTAAAGACATAAGGAACATAGGAGTGTCGATTCGAACTCTCCCGAAGCCCCAACTTAACACTGGAGCGGGAACCGTCAGCATCAAAAGCGACCAAAAAATGAGGGGGAAAATGTATACATAAGTATCTGCAACTCAGTACCCGTAGAACAAAAAAAAATTTCTCATGGAAACTTACTGGAACCAGTTCCGAAAAAAACGGTTCGCTACAGCATGTTTATGTGTATTCATCTCTTTACATAAAGTCTGGAAGACCAAGCAAAGCCTCAGTAGAGTGATCCCCTGTTAGGTTAAATTTAAAATAGATCCATGGGCTATTTAACATTCTCAATATCGAGAAGGTAAAAGAGGAATAGAGAAGATAGAGCCGCAGTCATTTTTCTAAGCAGTGGAAACTTCACTTCAGTATAGACCATGATTTTTAATTATGATAAATGTCATTTCATATTACCGGTATCTTTAATGTGCAATTAATTTATAATTATAAAATTACATATAAGCATTGTAAAATATAAATTTGAAAGAAATTAAATTGATATGTTGAAACTTTAATAAAGGAAATTAAATTCTTTCAGATCGTCATAATAAGTTATTATCTTTAATGAATAAATTTAGTCTTTTCTTTTTTAATTTCAGATTACATTATCATATCTGTTATCAAATAATGGATACTATAGCCATGCTGGTTGAAAGGAAGGACAGTGCTAATATTAGTGAGATATTCAACACTGATTCAGTTGATGATCTAGTGGATATGTTGTTGTTAACTGTTCTTGATATAATATCTGGAATGAGAAAAATCACAAGAACTTTAATTAATAACAGACTTCTAGAATTCAAAATTGAAAAGCCAAATGACATTGTTAAAGTTGTCATCCAGTATAATATACAAACAAATGTAGAAATCTTGGATAAAATTCAAGCAGATATAAGTTTGGATATCAAAGAAGAAAAAGATTCAGATGGGTTCAGCAATTGTTTCATAAGTAAAAAACAGGAATGTATGAAAAAAGAAATTAAACTTGAGTTTCCTCCACATGATCAATATAACCTCATCAGTAACAAAAATCATGATGATATGATAAGTTTAATTTCAAATAATGGCACTGCAAATGCAACAAACAATTATGAAATAACTTCTCTTAATAATTTTAATTTACAACCAAATGCAGAAGGGAATGATAAAAAAGAGTCTACAAATTCAGTCGATGTTATAAGGCAAAATCCCTCTTCAGATTATTCTATAAATGATAATCTGTCTTTTAATTGTAAAGAGAATCACGGCCAATGCAATGAATATGACAAAGGCTCACAAATGCCATCCTATAAAATAAGTGATGAA
>JAHWFO010051442.1:1204046-1247964 GCA_023313115.1 Rhysida immarginata | reverse complement strand
AGGGGGGGGGGAGACACTTAAAGGAATCATAACATCTCAGTGCAAATAGTTATCACGTTTGTATTACAAAGTTAAGGGCTGCCCCCCCCCCCTGGATCCGTGCCTGCTGCCCCCAGAGGGGGACGTTGTAGACAGAACAGTGAGGCCCGCAGGGCCGAGAGTAGTAATAGAGCTGGTAAGTGGTGACGTCACTTCCTGGACGGCTGCCTAGCGATTCCAAACTTAGGTTTAACTTCTCTATGCTTTTCTATGGCCTTACACCACATTGTTAAACCTAATGTTTGGAATCGCTAGGCAACTGGCCAGGAAGTGACATCATACTTATCAGCTCTATACAAAACAAACATAATGTGAGGCACGAAGCGCCGAGAGTGGTAAAAAACGCCAAATGAAAGCTTGCGATTTGGTCAGATAGTTCAATTTAACCTTAAAATCTTTTCAAGTCATACAATTCAGACAAGCTTAAGGCGTTTAAAATTACATATTTTTCCAGGTGCTTTGGCTTTATACTGCATCTTTGCCTTCCTAATACGTATCCTGCCTTTGAAAATAACCTTTCTGCATTGCTAGATTGCACAGGTTGTAATTAAATTTCTGTAAAGCATGCCAGACTTCAAGTGGATTTGCTGTATGTGGTTCCAGTCGAGATTCCAAATAAGATTTCAAATTGGGGTGTAGACCTGAACTCACACCAGCTGCAATGCTTGAATTCTGCAAATTTAACACTACTTCAATATTTCTGTCCTTCCACATATCAACAGAATTCAGCTCAATATCACCATCAGTAGGAGATGCTTATTGAAGTTCCAAATCCGTAGTAGCATTTTATGCAATGTCATATTTACGTGATGGATTGCCTGTGCACAAGCGGATCGACTTTTAAAGTCCACCTTTTTAAATCTCTCTGTAAAACAACGTTACAATAAAATACAAGGTACGACCGAATGGTAAGACCGGGAATTACGAATCCATAAAGTATCGCAATACCGGGAAGACCGGGAAAAGTCAAGGAATTTCTTGGAAGTAGGAAGTAACTTACCGGTATATAAAAGAAATAAATGAAGTAACAAAAAACTAACCTACCTGAATGTAGAAGAATAACAACCTTGATAACGACAGGCTTCGAGTTCAAATTAGGTTTAGTTCAAATTATCTAATGAAATCGACAATCATACAGTGAAGTGTACATTTCTTCGGGTGGGACGAACGCAGTGCTTTCACGAAGCTCACCCTACCAGAATGAATTCCACATGAAATACACTGAAATAGACAAGAAGCCTGACTAACCCAAACAGGTCGTCCACATTTTGAAAAAAAAAAATATGATTGACGATTGTCAGAAGATTGGGAGAGGAGGTGGGGGTGGATGGTATCACATCTTCCAATAATCCGGGAAGGAAGCGTTGCCAATGTCTTCGAAGTTGACATCAAGAATAATCAAGAAGAATCAATCTAAGGAGATAATGAGAACTTCTTTATATGCAGAAATGGCAAAGGTAAGGCCACATGGGATTGGTCAAAATTAGAATGGGTTAAATGAGGCAGCCAATGAGAAGGCATACACATGAAAAGACGTTTAATAATATGAAAACTTTCGGATTGGTTTGTGAAGCACATCCCTAATTTTTGGCATGGATGGTTTGTGAAATGCCATCGATGTTCCCGAACCATCGAAACATTGATTGATCGATAGATAAAAACATCGATTATTTAATAAACATCGATGGCATCGCACAGCCCTAGTAATCAAGAACCCATTCTAATTGTAATTCTGATCGAGGACGACGAGGATTTTTTCAGGGGGAAAATCCTGGGATCATGCACTTCCTTCGGAAGGGAAGTAAAGCCGTTGGTCCCGTGTAGTTGTTTGCAAAGAACCCTTCGTTAAAGAACCCTTGCGAGGCAAAATTTGCGGCCCCTATAATGCCGTCCTGAAATGACCATAGCAGTTGAAAAGGACGTTAATACCAAACAAACAAGAACGGACGAAGAACCTACCTTCATCCGTTCTTGCACAGATTAACGATTATACAGATAAAACAAATGATGACATCCTATGGAGAAAAATGGAAAGTGGTCACGTGATTGTGCCTCAGACCATGACCTACTATATTATTACAGACCTGTTCAACTGAATAATTTCCATTATAAAATTTTATAGGATGATAATTTCTGTAGAATGAAATTAATTTACATTTGTCAGCATTTAATGTCATATTATTTTGGGAACACCATGAGGAAATGGTATCAAGTGCATTTTGCAATAATATGCAGTCAGACTGATCCTTAACAGTGAGAAAAATTTGTAGGTCATCAGCAAAGAGAAGGAAAGGGATATCGTTGATTGACTCAGCAATGTCGTTGATGAGCAAAAGAAACAGTAGCAGTCCAAATTGGGAGCCTTGAGGTACACCACTAGTGGTAAGAAAAGGGGTAGATATAGTGTCCTTAATTTTGACCTATGAGCGGTGTTGGATGATGAAACTATGAATCTAAGATAGAAGGGGATCATTGATGCCAAGGGCTATTAGTTTGCTGTGCAGAATGACATGATCTACTCTATCAAAAGCTTTGGCAAAATCAGTAGGCTATATATGGCATCAACCTGGCATAAGGCATCTAAGCTGTGTAACGTGCTAGCAAACACTGGTCTTGTTTACTTGCACGCTCAGCTCCAAAAAAAGGAACGAAAAGAACCCACCTTTCCCTTAAGAAAACAAAATGGAGCAATAAATACCAAAACCCAGATTAATAGCAAAAAGATTGACTAGAACTGAACTTACAGGTTTATTAAAGGTTAAAAGGAATACTAAAAGAAAAATTTATATTAACCCCCAATTAACCGAAGTAGATAAATTGTCAGAAGGACCGCGTTTCCTTTCGAGAAAAAAGGAAAAACAGAAATACTAGAAGCTATGTTAACCCCAATTAACATTTGCGAATAATTCTCAACCCCATGACTACCTTACACCAAAGAAATAAAAAAAGAGAATCCAAATAAATTTTTTCTTTATTGCTGTCAGAGGTGAGATAGATACTGATAATAACAGATTCCAAGCAATCGGATGAAAAGGTCCTACAGTAAGACTTGAACGACGAAAGAAAGGAAGTGGTACACCGAATGCACTTCAGGTAAAGGAGAAATTCAGAGTTTCGCAACCAAAAGGAACTTGTTGACACCACGGAATGCGAAAAGAAAGTCTCGGGATAAAATCGAAGATCAAACTACTAGACGACTATGATACGTTGCTTGCACTGCAAATATAAAAAAAAACTGACAGCAAAAATAGTAGAAAGCATAAATTGGAAATAAAAAAAAATTAAATTTTCATAAACTCTTAGGTGATACAAAAAATTAAGTAAACATTATATAAAAACACAAACAAGAACATCTTCAAAAAAATTTAGAAGGTAGAGATTAAAGTAATAATCATCAAACCATGGACCTCCTCCACAAGGCATCAGAAGGACGAGTAACAAAATATGCTAAACTAAACACGACGGAGAAAACACCAAGAGGATTAATACGTAAGGGAAGGGCAAGACGGTCCGAAGGGCAGACACACATAATGAGAGGTAAAGGTCGGGTAAGACGAATACAACATGGCTGAGGTCCTGAAAAACAGAAACAAAGATTAAAATCGCATCACAAAAAAATAATAAATTTTCATTTAGTGAGCTCAAGAACCAATAAGGGGTGTAAATTATTGAAAGTTTATAAATTAAAATAAAGTCAAAAAATTAAAGGAAATCTTCTAAATACAACTGTAAAATCTTAACATAGACGACAGAATTTCATCAGAAAGACTTGTTTCCCGTTGAACACTAATACGTTGCATGACGAGGGTTTCTGTACAATTCTAAGTCTAACGATGAACAAAAGAATCAATCTGGATACGGCTATAAGAAAGGATCAGCTCAAGAACCTTGAAGTACACATCTTATCTTGGACGGGGCGAAACATGCCTAGGTCCATTAAACTAAAACCGTTAGGCGGTCCGAAGAATAACCGAAGTTCAGCCAAACACTAAAGCAGCATGAAAACAAAAAATCGGCAAACAAATGACGGTCGACATCATATTGGAAGACTACACATACTCAAATTTCGTAGACGCCTCAGATGCGGCCAGACGAAATCTTAACCAAAGATTCGACAACAAAAGCAACTAATATCTCCTAACTGCATATCCCTCTCTATATCCAAGAGATGAGAGAAGGGCTGATGATGCTTCTTCAGAGGTCCAGCTGAAACTGACTAAACATACATTTTTAAATTAACAGGAAACCTACCAGAACCGAAAAATTTAAATAACATGACCCGCGTGACAGACTATCCGAGTTCTTAGAAATGAAAAGATACATTTACTCCAAGAAAACGAGCTGTTTAATACAACGTCATCTGAACAATGGAAACAAAGAGAAGCGCGAAACTTTTAACAATAGAGTTAACGATGAACCTCCGAGAAAGGAAAGATAGTTAACGAAAATCGTAATTCTTACCATAAAAAAAAATAAAAAGATTAAATCTTCTTCTAGAAATTAAATCTTCCATAAAGTCAAAACACGACAAAACCGAACGGCAAAAGGTATAGATTCCTCAAGTTAATAATTCGGGAAAGAGCGTTCTTAAGAAAAATTATAAGACACGACAAAGAGAAAGATGTTTTTAAATAGCGAGGCTTGAAAAAGCATACGGAGAGACATAATTTTAAAAGACGCGTAATTATCAAATGACGAAGAGAGAGGACATCGAGCTTACGCACGAAACAATTCCAATAAACGGATTTAGGCATACTTGAGAACTCAAAACGCTTAACTAAACGCCTTGTCGGAAAAATTAATATAATCAAAAAAACCTCAAGCGATCAACCGGAATTTTCTGTG
Source organism: Rhysida immarginata (assembly GCA_023313115.1). Classification (NCBI taxonomy): domain Eukaryota; kingdom Metazoa; phylum Arthropoda; class Chilopoda; order Scolopendromorpha; family Scolopendridae; genus Rhysida; species Rhysida immarginata. The sequence goes on along the minus strand of JAHWFO010051442.1, from coordinate 1,243,080 downwards.
GGGATAATAACCTAAGACGAATGACATCCCAATCGAAGTCGTAAGACAAGGGAAAATCTCGCTTTTTAACGATAATTAAAAATAAATCCCATGAAAGAAAAAAGGATAATTGACGCGAAGAAAAATTGAAAAATTTAACTTTCCAGGCGAAAATATCATTAACCTACAAACTGACGCTAACCGAACGCGTCGAGTAATCCCTTTGAAAAAACGCGGAGGGGGACCACAGTAACCTCCGTCAAAAAAAAATAGTAAAGCGTTTGATCAGTAGTATCCACAACGTTATACATGGAAATTGCAATAGTCAAAGGGAAAAGTGGCATGCGACCGACACCAGGAATATCGATGAGTTACGAAAAGATAGAAACACGACGTTGGAAGGGTCCGCTTAAAGTGATATTGGAAGCAGAGAAGGAATTTTATGTACGTACTAGGCACAAAAAAAAAAATATTCTATTAAAGCAGGGAAGGTAGTGGTACGGTACAGCTGTCAAATATGTAGTTGTTAGGTAGTAGTTATCACAAATCCATGTTGCTCAGAATAATGATTTGTTTAAACAAGTGTTGGATTTTGTCCAGGACAATGGATTCAAACATCTTTGGAATTACTGATTAACTAGTTATAGGTCTATAGTTAGTAACATTGTGCTTATCACCAGATTTGTAAGTTGGGAATACAAAACTTTGTTCCCAGAAATCAGGAAAAACATCACTAGACAAAGACTTATTAAATAAGTTGAGCAAAGGGAGACATAAAGATGAGCATAGGATGAGATGAGGACTGGATGCAGTTTGTCAGGGCCAGGACTCTTTCTAGTGTTAAGAGCCATAAGTTTATTTTCAATGAGATGCCGAATGTCATTTTGTGGTATGAAATTCCATGCCTGTTGTACCTAGATGGTCAGATCAGCGACAGTTGTTGCTGGTTGTGGAAGAGCCCCGACATGGTATCCGACCATGTCCCAGACGTTCTCGATGGGCGAGATCTGGTGATCGTGCTGGCCATGGTAGGATGTGGACACCCTGAAAGGCATGTTGGGTTGCAGCGGCAGTGTGGGATCTAGCGTTATCCTGTTGGAACAGCCCCCCTGGCATACCAGCCATGAATGGCAGCACAATGGGTTCAACAACCATCCAAATGTAAACATTTGCCATCATGGTGACTGGGATAACCACCAGGGGTCCTGCTGTCGTAGGAAATCCCTCCCCATACCATAACGCCAGGGGTGGGGCCAGTATGCCGACGATGGATACAGCTCGGTAACCTTGTGCGACTATCACTCTGACCCAGACAGAAACAACTTTCATCCGTGAAGACCACAGACCTCAATTCTGCCCTCCAAGTCGCTCTGGCTTGACGCCACTGAGGGGTAAGAGGCAAACATACCACAGGGAGCCTGGAGTGGAGGTTCCTGGCCAGGAGACTGTTCCGAATTGTGGTGGAGTGACGTTGGTTGCCACAGCAGCCCAAATGTCTGCTGCAGATGCTGTCCGATTTGCCACAGCCTTCCTACAGATGCGCTGGTCAACCCTGTCTTCAGTGGCCGGGGGTCGTCCAGATCCTGGTCTCCTGGTAATCCTGCCTTCCTGGACCATTGCTGCCAACAGTTGTACACAGTGGCAACATCTCGACCCATGCATTCTGCAGCAGCACGGAACGAAAGTCCACCCTTTCGAAGGCCCACTACACGTCCTCGTTCGAATTGGGTTAGCTGCCCATATTCACATCGCAGTCGCCTTCGAGACATGTTTTACTGTACTTACTCTATCACACGTCCACAAGTGCCTGAAGTGACAATGACACGCATCTGATCTCCTTTATAACTGTCATTGGAATGTCTCATTTGCATGTACAGGATGGTGCTGGTGCGCCCCCTATAAGTTATAACCTTGAAACTTGAATCAATTGAATAAATACCATAGCTGAATATACTGTCCAAATTTCATTCATCTAACACAAGTCCTTCGTGGTGTTGGGATTTTTTTTTCCGCCAATGTATGCTTGGAAAGAAAGTCTACTGAATTTGCAAGGTCTATGACTGTGGTTTTCATTTCATCCAGGTGTTCCTTGATACAAGCAGAAATGCTATCAAGAATACCTTTTTTAGTTATTGTTTCATTTTCATAAAGAACATTAAGATGTTCATTATCTTGTTGATTCCTAGAGGAAAGTAGACATTTCCTGGATAGATCTTCTTTATGAATTGAATATAGATCCTAGTGTTACATTCATTACATTGTAGTGCAAGATGTTGTAATATATAAGATTTACTTGAAGTCAATTTTTCAGAGTAAATTTTACACAATTCAGTAGAAGGTGCTATTTGAGTCTCTATTATATGACAAAAGTATGACCATCATAACTGAAGATATTTCAAAATTTGGCTCAACTGTAAGAATAACAATGCTGGTAATAATGTGATTTGCTATAAAAAAAATGAGAAGAGGCTCAAACAATGAACCAAGTAAAACAATGGTCTGGTGAATTAACAATGATTTATTTGTCAAGCAACCAGGTTTGTTGTTATGTTCATTATATGGAATGTATTGAGTTTAGGCAATAAAAGATACCACAAATGTATTACCACTCTCCAATAGATGTAGAAACCTTTAATAAGATGAAAAGTTTGTTCATATATCCAAGCACAGCAGTAAAATTCCACAGTTTTATGGAGCTCCATTCAGGTGTGTTGCACATTGTTGTTCCCAAATCTTACTATTCGACTAATGTACTACAGACAAGACTAAGATATTTTATTATTCGGAAGTATCTGAGAGTTCCAACCTGAAATTTTCAGTATGTGATGAGATAATATGTATGGTTAACATGTAATTTTTTTTAAATTTTTAAATTGTACATCTTTGAGAAATTGATGGTTAAATATAACAGTGGATGGTCTTGAAACATTGTTCAAGGTCATAATATTTTTAATATACTTGAACATAAAGTACATTTAAAGAGCTTTAAAATGAGATCAAATATAATACTCTACCTTCAACACATCACTAGTTTTTCAATTTTAAGAGTAAGCTGTGTTACTAAAATTATGATTTATTTTTTTTAGATGTGGCAAGCTGTAAAGGGCAGGCATTGTCATGCAAGAACAACACCTTCTTTGACAATAGATGAATTGCTGGCTTCAACTGTTTTCCAATATTTCACTGTAACTCTTTCTGTTAATCGTAGTCTACACTCTCTGACCAGAGAAATTGGATCACTGTTCATTGTTCCTCCTGGGTAACTACTAGTGGAGTGTATACATTTACACAGTAATAGTTGCAAGGCAAATGATACGACCAAGATTAGGTTTCCCACACGTAACTGCAGTTGTACCAACTCTAAGCACACAGGCACAGAAGGCAGTATGACAACTGTAAAGGTGTGGTATGGCAAAAGTATAGATAAGTTTTGACTTGTACTCTTAATTATTACCATCCTGTATGTAATTGTGAATCATTGATTAGTCCTCTATCAAATTAGAATAAAAGTCAAATCTTTTTTATCTTTTATTTTTTGTGCAGCCACATTTTGGAAAGCATCCAATGATTTTATCTGATGTGATACGTTAATTCTAAGTCTTCTGTTTTAAAATTTGTTGCAGCAGACTCCTCCAATCTGTAGTATGAGGATTCCACAGAGGACTGTCAAGGGGTTCTGGCTTTCAAAGGAAATAGCATCTTAGATCATAGCATTGTTGTCTGACTGTGTGGCTTTGACCGTAACAGCAGGATTGTGTAGTGTCCAGGTCAGTTCAATCACATTTTAGAAATTTTGATCATTTACATATCTTGTATAAATGTCGTGTTATGAGTGGTTTCTTATTTTGGAAATGCATCATTTTTTTTTTTTTTGTCAAAGACACTACAAGAAATGTTTCTCTCAAGTCAGTTAACCTGCAGCATGATGGTAACTTCACCATTATGAAACTCTTAGATGAAATATATATGTAGGGTTCTAAGTAATTTCTAACCTAAAGTTGTCTGTTTAAAATAGACATATGAGAGAAATGTATATTAAAATACAACCAGGAGTGGATGAGAAGGGAATAGCACTGACTCTCAATAGCAATTCGCATCTACAACCTCTTGATCCTTTTTTTCCAAAGAAGGAACACTCGTGGCAGTTTTCAAACTCAGCCCAGTGTGGCCCATAAAGAACTGGCTGGAAAAGCAGCAAATATCTTTCTTAAAGTGTTACATGAAACAGCATAACAGATTTATGTACCTTAGTGTAAGATGTTAGTGTTCGTAAAACCACCACGAGTGTTGCTTCTTCGACAAAAAAATAGTCACAAGGTTTTTAGCTATGAATTCCTAATGAGAGTCATACAGGGTGTCCCATGTAACCTGGACCAGTAAAGGTCTGTGGTCTGGGTACATCAATAGCTATCGATTGGACCCCGTGTATCTTCCGCGATTTTTTGTATTTTTCGAGATATGAATGTTTTTGTTTTATTTTCAGATTTTTTTAAAATTTTGGACGGTATCTAGCTATAACTTTTTCTGTGAAGTGATTCTTTGAGATTTTCTTTATTACTATTATGGCTAGCATGTGTGTTCGTCTGTAACAACACTAAACACCAAAATTCTAACTACTACTAGCTCAGATTTTGATTACAAAATTAAAATTTCTGTTTGAGAGAAATTGTTACTTGATTTCAACTTGAAAAAAAATTTATTTAACCCTGACTGAATAACTTCCTGATAATTTTAAAAACTTTATGGGTTCCATAGCTCTCAAAATAACACAAAGTTGGTACTTTATAGGGCATTTTTACGTGAAAACGGAGTTTAAAGTTGATACAGTCGAAAATAGTGAAATTAAGAATGTTAGATAAAAAGATGTAAAATAAATAAAACAACAGAAATAATCTTAAGAAATCATTTATTTATTACTGTTTTCACAATAAATGTTCAAAGTGCCTGCCACCTGCCGCAATGCACAGACGGCACCTACGCAAAAAATTACCGCGCAAATCTCGGAAGGCTTGGGTTTTTTGTCATATTATTTCTTGAGCTTCATTTGATTTAGTTTTTAACTCCTCCAAACTCGAGAATTCGTGATGGTACACCAATTCCTTATAGCATATCCAGAAAAAAAAAATCTATGGGGTTCAGGCAACACCACCTAAAAAGAAAGCCTGAGCGCGGAAACGTCATACATTGTTACATCATGATACGAAGTCATAATTTAGAGCTTATTATTGGTAGAAATGTGGTTAAAGATGACTTTTTATAGTGATGGTTTTGAGTAGAGGTCAGGTCAGGGGACGCGATTGGTACATTACGGCCATTCCACCTCTCTGGGAAATGCTCATTCAAATGGCCTCTAAATATTATGTAAATACGTTATTTTACATCTTTTTATCTAACATTCGCTTAAAGCTGTTCTAATGACACGCCGCAATGAAGGTGAGACAGATATAATGATTAAATTCATCAGTGGCTGTCCTCAAATTGTGAAGTCTAATTCAAAAAACTAAAGTACTCGGGAATATCCATATATTATCAGAATGTAAATGGACTACGCACAAAACTGACTGAAATTTCATCAAATTGCTCTGTATATGATGTTATTTGTCTTACTGAGACCAACTTATGTCCAGATATTAACAACGCCGAACTTGGCTTAACTAATTATGCCATTTATCGACAGGATCGTGATGAATCCACCAGTGCAAAAAAATCAGGTGGCGGTGTTCTTCTTGTGATTAGTAACCATTTTTCCTCCACTGCATTAAAAACAAATACATCGAAAGTGGAACACACGTTTGTTAAGATTAACAATCCTGGATGCTCCTCTACAATTTTGTGTGGAGTATATATTCTTCCTGGTGCACCTGTGGAGACATATCTTTTACATTTTAATGAGATTGAACATATGATGCTGGCACATCCTGATTCAAACACATGCATCTTAGGTGACTATAACCTTCGTGAGCTTTCACCTTTTTGGACCACAGACAATAAATACTACGACCGACACAGCCTCTCCCCATCAGCCAATTATTTACTTGACATGTTGCATTTTTTAAATCTTACCCAATTTAATAAGACTGTCAATCATAATAATGTTATACTTGATTTGGTTCTGTCATCGGCTAAATTAGGTGTTGCGGATGCCTACCCTATTATTCATCCTCATCCACATCACACTCCTCTACACTGCTTTTTGTATGTGTAAGACAGTAGTAACAAAATGAAATATGATTTACTTTCCTACGACTTTGTTAATGCTGATTATGATAATATTGTGAATCAACTGTATAGGGCAGATTGGTGCTTATTGGAAAATATGGATCTGAAAACTGCTATTAATTACTTTTATAATGTTATTTATGAAATTATCGATCATTTTGTTCCCAGAATTAAAATTAGAACTAACCGATATCCTAAGTGGTTTTCCCCAGAATTAAAATTGCTTGCATGCCGTAAAAGATCTGCCCATCATAATTATAAGATAACAGGATCCATCCGTAGGTACTTCTCTGCTCTAAAAGCACAGTGTAAAAACCTTGCAAAATTGTGTTATAAAACCTAAATCTCTTTAATAGAATCTGCAGTCTACACCAATATAAAATCTTTCTGGAATTACGTCAACTCAAAAAAGTTAAACAATGATCTGCAATCCGGTATGTGTTATATTGATGATGTCAGGACCGATCCGCTTGAAATAGCTAACTTATTTTTCCAGTATTTCTCTTCTGTTTATGATGATTCCTGTGCGGCTTCCCCTGTTTGTTATCTGTTATATAATCATGAAATTGACATTTCAAATATTTCAGTTTCTGCTTCCGACATAGAACACAAACTTAAAACACTCAAGGTCAACAAAAATCCTGGCCCGGATAACCTGCATCCGCTTTTTATTTCCACTTGTGCCTCTCCACTGTGTCTTCCTCTTCTAATCATTTTTAACAATCCCTCAATCTTGGTGTATTTCTTGATTTTTGGAAGAGCAGTTTTATTGTTCCGGTTTTTAAATCTGGTAATAGGAGTGATGTGACAAGCTATCGTCCGGTTACTATTCAGTCAGTTATACCTAAAGTGTTTGAATCTATCATTTTAGATAAAATACAGTGTCACTTTAAACATATCATTATTCCCCAGCAACATGGTTTTATTCCAGGGAGATCTGTTCTTACGAACTTACTTACATATGAAAATTATATCTTTGACAATCTCAACAGACCTAAACAAATTGATGTTATTTATACAGATTTTACTAAAGCCTTCGATAAAGTAAACCATAATATTCTATGTAAGAAACTTGAAGCCTTTGGTATCAGAGACCCACTTTTATCTTGGATCCGTAGTTTTATTGTATCTCGGCATTTGTACGTTAAAATTAAAGGCAACAGCTCCTGTTCATTTAGTGCTACTAGTGGGGTACCCCAAGGTTCACACTTGGTCCCCCTTCTGTTTCTTTCTATATTAATGACATCGTCGAGGTATTGAACGGAGTTCAATTATTATTTGCAGACGACTTGAAAATATTTACCTGTATTAATGATGAATGTTATTGCAATGCACTTCAAAATTTTTTGAATTTATTATCATTATGGTGTACACGTAATGGCATGATGCTCAATATTAGAAAATGTAAAGCTATGTCTTTCTGCAGAAACAAACACATGGTATCTTATCCTTATTCAATTGATGATTTCATTTTAGAGAAGGTTACAAATATAAAAGATCTTGGTGTCATTTTTGACAGTAGAATGACTTTTACGTCTCATGTAGATTATATCCTCAAAAATTTAGGTTTTCTGAATAGACATATACAAACTTTTCAGGATATTATTTCAATTAAAATTCTCTATTGTGCATTAGTTTGTCCAATTCTGGAATATGCCTCTATAATCTGGTCTCCCCATTATGTTAAATATATTGATGCAGTTGAAAGAGTTCACAGAAGATTTCTTCGCATGATTAGTAGAAAACTGGGTAATCTTTCCTTCAATACAGATTATGTCCATCTTCATAAACTTTTAAACATTGAAACTCTGGCCGATAGAAGAATACGTTCAGACCTACTCTTTCTTTTTGACTTACTGAATTCCACTGTTGACTGTCTTAATTTACTAGAACTGATTCCTATCCGTGTCCCTAACTACATTACTAGGAATACAGTACCCTTTCTGATTGAGAAATCAGTGTCTGCCAATAATTATGTCTATAACTCACCAATTAGACGCCTCCTCAGGAGTGCTAATTCCTATTTGGCTAATTTTGACATTTTTCATGACAACAGACAAATACTCAAACAAATTAACCTCTTCACTTATCCTGCTGATAATTAATTATTATTATATTATATATTATGTTACTTACTTACTTACTTACTTTTCAAACCCGCTTATCCGTTAGGGTCGCGGGGGCAGCAGCCCTATGGAGGATCTCCAGCGATCGCGATCTTCCGCCATCAGGCGCATGTCCTCCCTGGCAATATCCAAGCGACTCGAACCTAGATTCTCCATGTAGTCTAGCCACCTGGTTCTAGGCCGACCCCTTGGTCTCTTACCCACCGGCTTGGAAAATAACAACTGCCTAGGAAGACTAGTTTGCGGCATCCGTATCACGTGGCCATACCAGCGCAACTGAGATCTCTCAATGCGGAGAAGTAGCGGCTCAACTCCTAAAGATTCCCTTATTGTGCTGCTGTACACTCTATCTAGTAGGGTAACACCTGCCACACCTCTCAGGAATCTCATTTCGGCCGCTTGTACCCGCGATCGCACTCTTTCGGTCATTACCCAAGCCTCATGACCATAGGTGAGAATGGGGACAAAGATAGATTTGAAAACGGAGAGCTTGGCTTTGTTACCCAGCTCTCGTTTCGTTACCACGGATCGCCACAGTTCACGTCTGACACAGCTTGCTGCACCGATCCGAGCATCCAATTCTTTCTCCTGCCGTCCATCACTCGTGAATGCAATCCCGAGATACTTGAATTTCTCCACCTGTCTCAATGAGGCTCCCCTAACATGGAGAGCGCACTGAGCAGGCTGTCTTGAAAGGACCAGAACTTTGGTTTTAGCCACACTGATCTTCATCCCAGCTTCTTCACATTTGGCTGCAAACCGGTCTAGTGCATGCTGAAGGTTCGTGCGAGAAGACCCAAGCAGGACAAGGTCGTCCGCAAAGAGCAACCTCTCCACCAGGCAGTCGCCCACACAAACACGCTCATCGCCTCGGCTGCCCCTGTCTATCCAGTCCATAAAGATAATGAACAAGATGGGCGACAGTACGCACCCTTGGCGGAGTCCAACACCCACGGTGAACGGTCTTGACTTAATGCCATTTATCCGGACACACATCTCAGAGCTTTCGTACAGAGACATGATAGCAACCAGTAATTGCCCATCCACTCCATACTCTTGCAACACTTGCCAGAGCTTCTCCCGAGGAACTCGGTCATATGCTTTTTCGAGGTCCACAAAGCAAGCGTAGACCTCTTTTGCATACTCCCAGGATTTCTCAAAGATTTGCCTTAGAGCAAAGATGTGATCCGTCGTGCTTCGGCCAGGTCGGAAACCGCACTGCTCCCCCGACAGTTTGGAGTCGACTATTTCCCGACTTCTCTTCTCCTCTATATATTATGTTAATTATATTAATTATTGATTGTTTTTAATTTATTTCGTTAGTGATTTTATTGCTTTATTTATATCATTTTATTATATTATTTATATCTTTTCATCTTTCTTTATTTTTGTTTCATATTTATGATTATATTTAATATTTCTTTTGTAAATGGGTATTCCCATCAATAAATCTAAATAAATTCCTAATTTCACTGTTTTTGACTGTATCAACTTTAAACACCATTTTGCGTAAAATTGCCATATAAAGTACCAACTTTTTTGTGTTATTTTGAGAGCTAAGGAACCCACAAAGTTTTTTAAAATTATCAGGAAGTTATTCAGTCCTGGATAAGTAATTTTTTTTTCAGTTTGAAATCAAGTAACAATTTCTCTCAAACAGAAATTTTAATTTTGTGATCAAAATCTGAGCTAGTCATACGGTAGTTAGAATTTTGGTGTTTAATATTGTTACAGATGAACACACATGCTAGCCATGATACTAACAAAGAAAATCTCAAAGAATCACTTCACAAAAAAGGTTATAGTTAAAACCATCCAAAATTTTAAAAAATCTGAAAATAAAACTAAAAAATTCATATCTCGAAAACTAAAAAAAAAATCGCGGAAGATACATGGGGTCCAATCGATAGGTATTGGTGTCCCCAGACCACAGACCTTTGCTGTTACGGGTTACATGGGACATCCTGTATATGCCTGATACAACATATTAAAACACACAAATTTTAAATAATTATTTTCTCAAAATATAGTGTAAGTTAGATGATAAAGTAAACAGTTGGGGATACATTCCATGACTTCAGTTTAAGTTCACCGATTTTTTTTTCTGTTTAGTTTTCTGGGTTCGAGTCGCTTGGATATTACCAGGGAGGACATGCGCCTGATGGCGGAAGATCGCGATCGCTGGAGATCCTCCATAGGGCTGCTGCCCCCGCGACCCTAACGGATAAGCGGGTTTGAAAAGTAAGTAAGTAGTTTTAAAAATACCAATTAATAATGTAAGTTTATAATAAAATTTGAAACAGATCTGCAAACTAAATCAAAGTTTATTGACAGAAATCAACAGACTTTGACAAAAAAAAAAAAAAAAAAAAAATAGATTAACTCGGTAATGATATTGTTTGAAAAAATGGAAGGAAAAATTCTGCGACCTGAATTTGAACCAGGAACATAAAGTGTCACTAAGACAGAGTGCCTGCCTTCCATTGGGCTTTCCATCTTGACAACTTGGTTGTCTTTAAGGCACTTAGTGATAGCATGGCTGTACGGGGGTCGAACATATGACACCATGTATTTGCGATAGCCCAGTTGGTAGAGGCGTCGAGCATATGACACTATATATGCCTAGGAGAAAGCATTGAGAGCTTAGATTTCAGCTCCTAAATCTGAAGGTCAACTAGTAAAGGGACCAAGTTAAATCTATATATTCAGGGAGTATTTATGCAAGATAAACTATTTTTTAATCCATTGAAAGGACGTCCACATGATGGAGTTTTAGGTGTAGATGTTTTACGCAATATGAATTTTCATTGTTCAACAGTATATAACGTTGAGCAAACCAGTCCATATTTGCAAACCATTTCATGATATTTGTTATAATTTCATCCGAGTTTCTGCTCTTATGAGCAAGTAGAATATCTGGCACCATACAAGTAGACGCTATGTAATAAGTGCTGGTATCTCGAAAACAAGAGTTTTTAATGACTGAAAAATTTAGATTGAAGAATAAAATTGATTTCAAATTTTATTCAAAAGTTTATTTTTTCTTCATAGAAAACGTGCATATATTCTTACGAATAATTTTTGCACAGTATTCATAAATATTCAAGGTACTTATTGAAGAAAACTTATTGAAGTCAGGCATACAATCAAAGGTATGAAATTGACGCTCTCGTATGGCAATGATACTTTGCCTCTTTTTCTCATAAAGGATTGTTCTGAAATTATTGTTGCCCTGTTTTGCTGTATTTTTAATAAAAGTCTTGATAAGGGTTTTTTCCCGCCAGTTGGAAATCTCATTGATCTGTCCTATTTTCAAATCTGGGGATCCATTAGCTTGTTCTAATTATAGGCCTGTGACTTTATTAACTCACTTTTCCAAGATTTTAGAACTTATTGTTTTTGACTGTATTTATTTCTATTTTTAACAAATGATTGATGTTGAGCAGCATGGGTTCGTACAAAGGCGATCTACCCTGACTAATCTTGTTCCACTTGTCACTAAAATTACAGAATGCTTCGACAAGCATGAGCAACTTGATACCATTTATTTTTATTTATCAAAGGCTTTCGATATGGTGTCCCATGCTAGATTGATCTCTAAGTTAAGATGGTATGGGATTAGGGGTTCCTTGCTTGCTTGGTTTTCCTCTTATTTATCTGATCGCTCAGCATGTATTAAGATGGGAAATTTTATTTCTCGTTCTTGTTTTCGTATTTTAAGAGGGGTTCCTCAGGGTAGCTGCCTGGGTCCAATGCTGTTCGACATCTATGTTAATGAAGTCTTGGCGATGCTGGGGCCAGGAGCCTCCATGTTTGCAGATGATTTAAAACTATTCCAGCAGATTATCACTCGGTCTGATTGTGATATTTTACAAGTCAAGGTTGATACTTTTTCTAAGTGGTGCCTAGATAATGGGCTGATTATTAATAATGGTAAGACTAAGGTTTTTACCTTTACTAAGAAAATTAGACCTGTTTTATTTTCTTATACTGTCCATGAGATTTTGATTGAAAGGGTTGAAGGTATTCGAGGTTTGGGGGTATTCCTTGACCGTAAGCTAATTTTTGGTGACCATGTGGATAGACTGTGCAAGAACGCACTATTTAAATTAGTTGTGATTCGTAACCTGACTTCATGCTTTAAGTGTGGCAAATTCTTTATTAAATTATTTATTACCCTTATTATACCGGTCATTCGGTATGGAATAGTAATTTGGGGGTTTGCATCAAATCATGTCAAGAATAGACTTCATAGAGTGTATAGTCTATTCGCAAAACTTTATTTTTACTGCTATATTAGAATTGGTATTTACTCCTTTTCTCAAATCATGCAAGATTTGAACATTTGTGATTGTGTTGACATCTTTCATGCAGAGATTTTAAAATTTGCTAATATCATTAATGGAAAGATTGATAGTCCTTTTTGTTTGACTTACTTAAACTTTAATTGTAATACATGGTTTAGAAATCGATAGTTGTTTTATATTCCTTGCTTTAATTTTAATTTATTATTCAAAATTTTATCTTGTTTTAACCAATTGCATAATGCTAAGAGTAATTTTGATTGTTTTTTATAATATTGTCCAGTTTTGATCTTTTATATAATTATATAATTTCATCATTAACTTCATTAATATATAATTATTGTTTTTTTTTTTGTGTGATTTGTCTTTCTCGGTGCCTTGGTGTGGATTCCTGTGTGGCACCGAGCTACCTTTATCCTTATCTTTGGTAGCAATAAATCAATCAATCAATCAATTCTTGATAACTCAATTATTTAAGTTCCTGAAGTTTAATCCCAGGTTATCTGTGGGTGTCCATTAAAAAGATGCCAGCTATAAAGAAAACTCAGTTATTAAACCTAAATAAAAAAAAAGATTATGTGAAAAAATATCTTAATTATCGATGTCCTAACGGGGACAAGTAAACAAGTTACCACAATGTAACGCAAACAGTTGTAGTTCTTGTTTCTGATTTGAATTGGTAGACGATGCAGTGATTCTTATGAAGAATATGAAATTCATTGAAATATATTAAAGAATTATAAGTGAAAGAAAAAATTTATAGTTCATGAGTAACGATGTTCACAAATTATATATTGGTGCAACAGGTACTTTTAACAGGTCATTTTATCACCTAACGGTACAATGGTACCTTTGACCATTTATTTGAACACCTTTCGGTACAACTGGTACTTTTCACCAAGTATTTGAACACCTTTCGGTACAACTGTATGACCAGAGGCTAACTGCGTAACGGGGGCACGTTTATTCCGTGCTAATCCTAGCGCGTTAGCGTTCTTGGGGGGTTTTTTCTTTGTGTAGCTTTTTCCTTTTGCTGGAAACAGTGGGGTTTAGCTAATTAACTTTAGCTATTGTTTTAGGCAGGCACCACATACACGGTACATTGAATAATGATTGAATGAGCATATGAACAAATTATTAATTATAATTACATGAATTCAATTTCTCCGTTTACTTGTTGTTAAGAATTGAATTCCTAAATATGACCCCAATTACAGTTCAAGTATACTCCACAAACATCCATGGGAGATCAAAACAAAGGCCATACATCCTAACCTAACCTAACCTTACAACTGCAGAGAGACATTTTTTCTTAGAAGTGCAAAGACTTATCTCGATTTGTACTTAACTCTAAATTTTGAAACATACAAGTGTTTCACTATGGTAATAGATACTAAACTGAACTTCAAAAGTTTAGCAAAACATAATTATTACTAAGTTAAGTTCTTTGGCTGACCAGCCTCTAGTTTATCCTTCTTATTCCATAATCAGACAGGCCTTATTATAATTCAGGCTTTAACAACACAGCCTTTTCATCTGCCTTTTATAATATGCATCATAATTATATTTCATTCATTTCTTATTACTGTCCTTATTTTCATACGTATTAATCTTCACGCTCTCTCATTCCAAGAAAACTATGTCATAATAATCATTGCCGCATTTCCTACAACATCGCTTGTTGTATTGTTTATCCATTTTGAATGTAACGATGTCTTTTTTTATAGATCCGAAATCTATCGAAACGTGGTACTTTAACACAATCTACATAGAAATTTCATTTTTAATAGTACCAAGATAAATTTTTCATTATAGGTGGGAAAGGTACATATGTATATGGGGAATGGGGTATTGCCTCCTTTTGGATATGGTAATCTGCCATAAAGCTTGTGATACCCGTGAGTTTCGAGACTTCTTTTGCAAAGCAGTCTCGCTTGATAGCCACAAATTCTACAATCTACTCAGACAAATTTACCCTTTCTTCTGCTCGTTTCTTGCGGTGTGTCAACCGTGTTAACATCTAACATCGCTGGCCCATGAGCTGATGGTTTATATTTACTATTGTCCCTGATGGGATCATAATTCCCTGTACAGGGGTTTCCTCACTCTGATGTATTTGAGCTTTGAGATTGATAACTCCCAGCTGTATTCTAATTAGCTGGCCCTTCTGTCAATCTGACACTGCTCAGTTGACTCTATCGCGGAGAGTCACAATGGCCTCATCGAAGGAGGCAGGATTCAAATATAATAACGCTAATTTGCATTATGGCAAAATAATTTTCTTAAACATTCGAAAAGAGTGGTTTCTTGAAGGAGAGCCATGCATCACAGACAGAGATGTATGAAAAAAGAAGACTCAATCTGTTACCATATTTCCTCGCTGAAGTGTCATTTACTGACTATACAATCTGTTTACTGTTTCATTAATATTTGCATTCCATTTCTTTAAAATGATGATGCACTTTTAAGGGAAACGAAAATGATCAAACTAATGAAATCTTTATAGAAAACTCTCTTTTAAACTTTCATGCTGGGTTCATTCAGGTTGAATTTAGCAATAGGGAGGATGAGGGTATCAAATACATTAAATGAATCTTACTTCGAAAGATATTATTTATTGATGCACATTGTTTTGAAATTAAAATCCATTTATAATAATAATGCCTATCATATTAATCATTAGTATGATGATTTACACATTTGGTCATTTTTAAGGGCTATAAAAAGTTAATATTTTCTAAAAATTTTCTTTGAATGCCAAAAGAGATACATTTCTTTCATTTTAGTGATCTGTCATTTTGTAAACATAATTTTAATAAAAACTTCTTTTCTTTTTGTTTCAGATGGATCTCTGCCAACTACTGCCTTATAACTACCTCCAACAGTGAAGCTCCTGAAGTTGTAAGATTGTTTTAGTCCATATTATTCAAATATCGCTTCCTCTTTTTGACAATTAAGCAGAGCTAACCACTAGTTGTACACTTGGGCATGCAAGATCTTAAATTGTGACCATAATTTGGTGGTTGTACACTGAGCTGCCACTTTTATTAAGTACCCTTATATTATCATGCTGGAAGGAGCCATCTGCGTGCGGATAAACTGTGAGCATGAAGGGGTGAACTTGATCTGCAACAATATTTATGTATGCTTTGGCATTCAAATAACCATCTACAGATGTTACAGGACCCAATTCATGCCAGAAAAACATCCCCTACGTCATTACTCCGTTTCCACCATCTTGCAAAGTTCGCCAGACATGACAGGTCCGTAGCTTCATGTTGTTTTTGGCATATTCTAAGCCTTCCTGGCATGATGCAGTGGGAACTTAGATTCGTCTTTCCAGACAATTTTTTCGAATCCTCAATGGTCCAATCCTTGTACTGCTGGCCCGCAGGTGTGCTTTCTTGTTGTTCTCTGAAAGCATTGGTACCCGAGATGGTCTTTGGCCTTGGTAACCCATTTGAGACACGGTGCTCTTAGTTATCTTATGATATCATTTTCTGGCTACCTGAGTTATAACAGTAATTTGTGCCTTTCTATTTTCATGCACAAGTCTTGACATTATCCTCTGGCCTCTTTCATCAAGAAGGCTTTTCTGTCCACAGAAGTCACAATGCCTATTTGCTTTTTGTTCCTTGACCCACTCGATAAACCCTTGAAACTGTGATACTTGAAAAGTTCAGAGAGTCGCTGTTTCTGAAATGTTCGTT
Source organism: Rhysida immarginata (assembly GCA_023313115.1). Classification (NCBI taxonomy): domain Eukaryota; kingdom Metazoa; phylum Arthropoda; class Chilopoda; order Scolopendromorpha; family Scolopendridae; genus Rhysida; species Rhysida immarginata. The sequence goes on along the minus strand of JAHWFO010051442.1, from coordinate 1,226,742 downwards.
TCAACCTGTCTTGTACTTACCACTATGCTATGCTGGAAGTCAGTCAGTTCACTGGTTTTGCTATGGTTACATGCTTAACAGTAGAAAAGTTGCTGCAGGATATTTATACAGTGATTTGTGATCAAGTGACATGCAAATCAGGCATCAATCAATTTGCATATTTTGTGAGGTGTACCTAATCAAGTGGGAGCTCCATATAGATCTCTATGGTAGCACATTACGCTGTCAGAAGTATACGTATTGCATAGATATTTCCTGCCATAATCAGAATGTTTTGTATTGTTATTTTGGTCCTAGATCTATGGCCTTTTGGCTACTCCTACATTGTAAAGAACATTAAGGCTCTCTAAAGTTGTAATGTTTAAATTTGGATTAAAATATTTCTAATTGCAATGTTTTTGCCTATTTCTTCTATATATGTCTAAAAAAAAAATACTAAGTTCAGTATTGGTAAAGCAGCTTGAGAAAAATATTCTAAGTCCAAAAATACCCTTTGAACTATGACCTTTGACCTCCGTAGGCAGCAGCTTAAGAAAAATATTCTAAGTCCAAAAATGCCCTTTGAACTACGACCTTTGACCTCTACAGTCTAGGCTTAATTGTCATTGAGAGGCTTTGAATTTTTTTTTTGACATGTATTTTCTTTTTTGCAGCAAATTACTGAGGGTAAACCCCTTTCCTTCGAGGAGTGTCCTCAGTTAATTTACTGGGGGAGATCACTCCGTGATTCGCCAAAGTCAACACATGGGGGATGGCACTGAAAAAATTTTTTTCGACTTACGGTGATTTTTAAGAGCCATTTTGACCCGTTTTTCGCATACTTGAGCCAAAATTTTTAATTTTTTTGTAAATATTAGAAATAAAAAGCTAATTTAAACCAAAAAATTCACTTTTTTTAATTAAAAAGCACAAAATATACAAACAAAAAGCTGACATAATCATTCATTTTTATTAAGAATTATAATATATATTTATTACAATAAAATAAACAAAACCTGGAAAAATTTTAAGTATTTTTGTTAAGTGTGTGTATGTATGTATAATCAAAGAAAAGAGACAAGTGGAATGATTACTCCCCAAGTCAAGGAGTAATCTACACAAAAAAAAAAAAAAAAAAAAACAAAAAAAAAAAATTAAAAGTAAAAAGCACAATGAGCAAACAAGTAATCTCTACAACAAGTCAAAAGCTGCAGTAAACATGACAAATAAAAGAGCAATCTCCACAAACTAATGATTAACAAATGCTGAATGTTTACAATGCATACTGTAACAAATAATAAAAATGTCACTTGCATAATAATAGTCTGTCCACAACAGTTCAATTCTTATGAGAGTTCATAAACACCAAGTTCACAGATGCTAGTCCACACAAGCACACACTTTCTCAAGGAATAAGTAAACATGAAGCTTGTAGTAATCTGTCTATGTAGCACAACGTATATCAGTCTTAATAATTACTGCAAAATTCAGGCCGTTGCAGTCACAAATGTTCTTTGCACAATGTTAAGTCTCTTTCAAAGAATCCAATTAAAAACATCTACTGTTGTATCACATTTCTTGATGTTCCCTCCATATTTGAAGCCAGCTACATAACGAGTAGTCTTTACATTGGCATGAAATTGAAAATTCCTCTGATAATCAGGACAATAACTGCATCCCATGAAATCATTCTGATCACTAGTTGTAGCTGGTGTGGTTTGACTTTTGCAATCGGTATGAAGCTGTGTCACAGGATTTTGGACTTCTGGTTTGCATAAAATAATCTGTAAGCAAATAAAATAACCTGCATTAAAATCTTACTTCTATAAAGCATGATTAACTTTAGCATCTCATTCACATTAGTAATGATTCTTACCTGAGTGAAGTGGCCTTTCAGCTTCAAATCAATAAAGGAACATTGCACAGTTGAAAAAGTTATGAAGTTCCAAGACCAATCTGTAATAAAATAAAACTTATTACTTAATTATCTTTTTTTTACCGTTTTCATGTAGCTTGGTTGCATATTAAATTTTTGGCTGATATCTCAAAAAAAAACTTGGGCTTATCTCTGCTAGAAACTTGGATCAAGTAAATAGGAGTGTTCCCCAAATGGAAAGTGGACGAGTCCTATAGTGTCATAACTATAGGACAATAGCACTCTAGTGATAGGGTGTGCTAGTAGATTTTGTTTTCTGGAGTGCATAAATTGAGATTTCACATGTTCATGTATACAACAAATGTTAGAAGGTGAAAATTGGATCCATCCAGGATGGAACAGCAAAGGAGTAGCAAGTCTTTGGCAGATTGATTTTCTGCCAAAGAAATGCACCATTTCAGCTCAGTACTGCAGTACTTGCAAAACTTTTCCAATCAATCAGAAACAAACGTCCAGGTTTTCTGTCACAACAAGTGAGCCTTCTGCACGACAATGCACCCCCCCCCCCCATCTCGTGAAACCACCATGATGTTACAGAAATTCCGGTGGGAAGTCTTGGAACATCCTGCCTACAACCCAGGCTCATCACGTGATTAACATCTTTGGGCCACTTAAGAAGACATTGCAAGGGAAACTTTTCAATTCAGATGAAAACATGAAGGATGCAGTGAAAGAACGTTAAAAAAAAAAACCACAATCCTTCTGTGTAAATGATGGGGCCAATGCTTCAACAAACTTGGTGATTACTTACAAATAAAGGTATTACATACCCAGACTATGACCACTTTGGGTGATTACTTTCATTTGGGCAACTGTTATATTTTAATATTATGATTTTACTTAATTACATAAAACAAATGAAAAATTCATAAATGATAAAAGCTTTAACAAGAATAAATGCAAGCAGAATGAATACCTATCATTATTTAAAACCTGAAAACTCAATAAAACATTCATTAATGTACATAGAGATATGATACAAAAATTAAGACAAGACTTCAACAAATAAATTATACCGGTAACTATAAACATTCTGGAATTAATAAAACTACTCACACATAAACATGAGATAGAAAAACAATGTATGACATAATACCAATCAATGAAACTATTTAAATTATAAAAAATTAACTAGGTCAAAGAATACAATGATTTACACAAACCAATATCACTGCCATATCATTTATAATACATGGCTCACATTTGCAGTTTACTCTATGGAAAGCAAAAGTGGCATTATGACAACTCTACCACCAAGCTTTAGAGTCATATGCTACTCCATCTGCTAAGCACTGGAGAGGAATTAAAAAAACATTCCCTAAAAAAAAAAAAATATTAGCTATCAAAGTCATTTGATAAGTTTTAACTAAAGCTTATTCACATTCAATGGCAAAACGTAAGTAAAAGTCAAACAAATAAGTAACTCATTATGATCCATAATTGCAACATTTAATTAAAAGGCATTCAATAAAAATCTAAAAATCAGAATTAATAAACCACGACGTAAACTTGTGGTACAGATATGTAGATGATATTAGTATTATAATCAAAAACAATCCTAAGCAAATGTTTCATACGGATATTGCAATCAATGAAAAGCTGACCTAATCAAATTTAATTTTTTATATCTGAACATTATAAAATAAATAAGCCACGTTTTCATATAGACGACAGAAGGAAACCCAATTATATGAGGTGACATCCAAAATTTCGCAAATTGGTGCTGTATGACTGAAGCAAAACAGTACAGCATGTTTGCATTAAATTCTGTGTGAAACTTTCTGAAAATACAACAGAAACTATAAAATGATTAAACAAGTGTTTGGTGAACAATCACAGAGTCAAAACCAAATTTTCAAATGCCATAAGCATTTTTAAGATAAAGACCGTAACATGTTCCCTTAAACTTAAAGCCTTATCTCACAGAAAGAGGAAGAAATTGAAGATCTGGAGCCTGTACAACCCTTTTCAAAAAGCAAAAAAGTTGATGAAAAATGTTCTTCGATGTTTGGAACTTAATGGATGGCTTTCTTATGACTCTTAACTTACAAGCATCTACTTTTGAACTCCCCAGAAGTAGTGTACTTATTTTTAAACAAAAATCCCTAAATTGGCTACCCCAGATAAATGGATACTTTCTGATACAATATTCTAATATCACAATAATATCAGTTGAATATTTATTTTGTATTTCAAGCATTTTTTTTTGAGAATTTTGAAAAATGGATAAGGAAAATTACGCTTAGAATTTTGCGGAGAACAACGCTAGGTACTTTATGACCATCGAACCTGATAACACCCTGTTTACCTATAGTTTTTTGTATTTTGATCTCCATCTGGTATGGTAGGAGCCAAAGTATGTGGCGCTGAGAGAAAAAGTTCAGTGCATTCTGAGTACCAACCATGGGTAATTTAACAGGATGGTGCCCCACTACAGGCATTATCAGTTCATGAATTACTCGATTCAATGTTTCCCAACTGATTGTTTGGAAGAGATGGGTTTACTAAGGAAGGGTCTGTAAACGATGATGAAACTTCAAGAATCAACCCTGAAATTTGGAAATACCTGAATTTATTCAAAGTTCATTTTAGGGTGGTTGATTAGCTGGGGCAATTTCACTTCAAGATCATTTGAACACTTTACATGCTTAATTTTCTTGTAAAAAGTCTGGGAACAAATACAAATATACCTATGCCTTAGCTATAGGCATTTTATAGCAGTCATAAATATTCTGTTGCAGGCCGGACCATGGAATTTTTCTTTAGCAACAGTTTTCCAACCCACTTCTTTTAGTCAACTTGGCCATATTGAATTTTTTCGAAAACATGTTCTTCGTGCAGGTGGGTCTCATTTTCTATAGTTTTTCTTAATAAAACAATATAATACAACCAAACTTCCATATAATGATGCTCAGTACAGCAATTAACCCTTTCCCGGCTAATTTTCAGAAATGCCTTGTTAAAACAATAATACTTTCCAATTTTATTAAAAAAAAAAAAAAAAAAAAAAAATCTCAGGTTCATATATAGAACGAATAAAAACAAACAGCACTGAATAAACATGCTTTTTGTTCAATGGAAATCAGTAACCTCAGCAACAAAATTAGCAGCAATCAAAGATCAATGAAGGTATTAAAAACAAATGAATGTTACAAGAAAAAACAAAACACAGATTTGCAGAATCAACATTGGCCACATTCCTTAACAAAAGGAAAGATTGAAGAACGTATCGTGAGGGGTAAATTTGGAAGGCAAGAAAGAAGGAAATGAAAATGAAGATTCTGGAGATGGTGGTTCTGATACCGATGTAGAAATTAAAAAAAAACTTTTGGATTTAATGGAACTCATGGAAGAAATTTTGTGTGCAGCAAGATTAAAAAAGATCATTTAATTACTAGAATCAATATAAACACTTTTTATTAACGCAGGAAAAAATTCCTTTTTTTCCGAATATTATAAATTATTATTATTAAATAATTATTATTAAATATTATAAATAATTATTAATTATTACTTATCTCTGTTCATTTGGATAATAACAGCACACATTCATGGATATATAAAGGTTTCATGGAGATATAAAGGTTTAGCATATTTTCTTGGTGAAAAAATTATCCATGTTTGTGATATTGTCATTTCAATTGATTAAATTGAACGAAAGTATTTTTTCTATGGCTGAGGCAAAACTTTCACTTTTCATATAACCGTTACATTCAATGTTTAAGCCTGATGATTCATGATACTTATGAGCTATTAACACATAACTCATTGCTTCTCCTTTTAGCACCCAAGTCAATGGGGTATTACGTGTAGAGGACTGAATGGCATTAGGGTGGGCAAAACTGAGTGCCGAGGACTGAATGGCATGAGTAGTTACATAAAGACTGTTCACTAGCACAACCTTCTTTACTTACTACGATTCTCGTGGGATAAAATATGAAGGAAAAAAAAAAAAAGTAAAGGAAATGAAACTGCAAAGCAGAGAAAAATAAGATTGGAGAAAAATAATATCAGAGAAAAGAAGACAGATAGGAAAGGAGAAACGTGCAAATGAAGAACCATCTAAGAGTGCACAGACAAACGAAGAGATAAAAAAAATTATGAAGTCTAAAAAGTAGAAAATAAAGAATATGTAAAAACAATTTTTATAACACCACATTAGTATTTTGACATGACCTTCCCACTCTTTAAACCATTCATCATGCATATGAAGAAAACTGGCAAAAATATCAATTTTTAATTTGAAGCTGTAACTTTCACACCATCAAAGCTTGTTGTCAAATCAATTCTGACATACAGTCCTAAAATTATGTTTTTACCTCTTAGTGCATTAATTTAAGAGTGGTGTTTATAATTTTTTTTCTCTTAACATTCTTTATTATTTTTGGACTGGACAAAAATATCAATTTCTGCTTATGCTGATATGAAGGCATATTGGCTTCATATTACCGTACGGAGAAGTTGATATTGGTGGCCGGTATAAAAATAAAAATTTGGAGAGAACCCCTGATCGTTTTAGTTATTTCTGAGAGCAATTGAAATTCCACTCATTCTATCGGCAATATCTTTCTAAATTTTCACGATATTTGCTTGGGCTTTTTATAAGAGTAGCTCTGTACATTTGGCTAATAAATTATGCAAAAGCAATTCATATGCATACGCAGTTAAACATTATTTAGTAAAAATGCTCAAATTTCATCAAATATTTAATATTTTTATATTTTGATTGCAGAGTATTATCTCTACTGTAGTTTGACTAGTTTCCTGAAAATGGCATTGCATTGGGCTGAAAACCCTCCATGTTATAAACAAAAAAAACTTACAAAAACATTTCAAATTTTTTTAAAGAAACCTTTATATCTCCATGAATATACATGCTATTCTCATACAAATGAACACAAGTAAAAGAAGCCTCATAATCATATGCTACAATGCATTTCAGCATTATTTTTTGCAGGGTGATGCCAAACGTTTTTTTTTTTTTGTTCAGTTTGTTGCTGGTCCCCTATTTGCCTTCAGGACAAAATCATCCCTGAAATATAAGAGGTAGAAGATGCTCTTTACACCCCTGAAATTTCAGGATAATTCGTCAAGTGCTTTTCTAGATATTTGACAAAACGTCTATACAGGGTTACAGGGAAAGTTGACCTAGATATTTAAGGACGTTATTATTTAGGTCGTTGCCGATAGATTTGACCCTATAACCTACTATCCAAAAGTTAACATTTTCTAGATATGTGACATTTAAATTAAAAGAAAAAAATATTTTTTGCTCTAATTTCAATTTTTTTTTTTTTTTTTTTTTTTAATTCCCAGACTCGAGGGTCCAATTTTTTGCCGTTTTTACCTAGGGGGTATGCCAGAGGCAGGTTCTTTATCTTAGCGGCTTCGTCAGCCGGCTGACATTGGCACCAGGTGATGATGTCAGATTGTTTCAGCCTAGCGTTCTTCTTGATTTTCCATCCGATGACGTCATTTTTGGGTGTCTCTACCAGCCAGCTAGCAAATCCGGCTAAGATAAAGAACTCGCCTCAGTTTATTAAATAATCATGGTTTTTTATTTTATTAAGGTCATTCTGTTATTCTTTACTTTTAAATAAACATTTACACTTTGCGGTCTGGGACCACTTTGTCATTTTGTGTTTGATTTGCCTACTTAACAGAGTATTATAGCTTTTTGGGTAGTTAAAAAGACGTAGAAGTTATTAAAATAATTTGAAGGATAACTTCCTACTTCCATAGAACTTTTTTTAATTAACGTGCTTCAAAGTTGGGAACACTTAGTGAAAACATCTACATTCAAATAGTTATTAAGCAGCTACTTTAAAAGAAATAGCAAGTTGTTTCAAGTTTTATTATTTTTATAAACTGGCATACCCCCTACGTAAAAACAGCAAAAACTTGGAACCTAGAGTCTGGAAATTAAAAAAAAAAAAAAGTTGAAATTAGAGCAAAGAATGATATTTTTTTTCTTTTAATTTAAAAGTCTCATATCTGGAAAACTTAACTTTTGGATAGTAGGTTATAGGGTCAAATCTATCAGCAACAACCTAAATATTAACCTCCTTAAATATCTAGGTCGACTTTCCCTGTAACCCTGTATTAGAGGTGTCTGGATACTTTTGGCAGGGCAGTGTATATTAACAGGGCAGGTAGTTCGCAGAAACCTATTAATGGAACACAGTGGTGTTTAGTTTTTTCATACACTTTTGTTTACATTATGGGCGAAGTTTAACCAAACTTCACGAGCTGTTTACTCCTTTGAGGAATGCAATTATGACAAAACGCATGAGGAAACTTGAGTTTATTTTAAGGTGCAAAACATCGCTAGGCATCTCACAACATCCTTTTCAAAAACCCTATATATAAGGTGTCCAATTTAACCTGACAAATCAAAGTAACTCAAAAATTAAGCATCATACAAAAAAAAGTAAGTGTTTAATATTTATAAAAAAACTTCTCAATGATACCAAACTTGACCCCCCATCATACCCTGAGGGTGGGGGAGGGGGCAACCTTGAAATCTTAAATAGGAACCCCTACTTTGAATAGTATTTTCAGATCGTATCCAAAATTTGAGAAATGCTTTATTCTTGGTACTTTATCAATTCATCCAACTGTTTAGGATATAGCGGCACTTTTGAACACAATTTTATCGATGAAGACAAGAGATAGAGGATGGGTCTTAAAGACATTCCTGTTCTACTTTTTGATGGTCTTTAAGAATCTGAAGTCAGAATTTCAAAAAGAGTCTATGCAAGCTACACAAGCAGAGTCTATGCATATATAGTAAAAAAATTTTGGAATTCTGACTTCAGATTCTTAAAGGCCATCAAAAAAGTAGAATGTCTTTAAGACCCATCGTCTATCTCTTTGTCTTCAATAAAATAGGGTTCAAAACTTTAAAAATTCTCATTTTCAGTGCCTCTATGTCCTAAACTGTTGGATGAATTGAAATAAACACCAAGAAAAAAACATTTCTCAAACGTTGAGTACAATCTGAAAATACATGTACCATTAAAAGTCGAGGTTCCTATTTAATATTTCAAGGTTGCCCCCTCCCTCATCCTCAGGGGATGGGGTTGGGAGGGTCAAGTTTGTTATCATAGATAGTTATTTTATGAATATTTGACACTTTTTTTTTTTTTTTTTTTTTTTTTTGTATGATGCACATCTTGCAAGTTATTTTTGATCTATCAGGTTAAATGGGACAGCCTATATACAAAAACTAATGTCTGCTAACCTTGGTAAAATGAATTGAGCAAAAATTTTATCTTCTGAAATCCCAGGAGTAAATGAATGGCACATTAAAGGATATAGAATTTTTATTATATTAACAAATTGTATAAAGTAAACACCACCATTTAAAAAAAAAAAAAAACCTTATAATCAGGCATTTTGGTTATGAAATATAAACAGAGGAACTCTAGCAATTTCTCAGCGAACCATTAGCTAATTTTAGAAATACTTTGTCAAAGTTTAGTTCATAACATTTCCCCTTTTGCAAACTTTTGAGTATTAACAAGTTTTCTAAATTATGATCTCATAAGGAGTTACGAAATAGTGTTCTTTTTTTCTTGACTACAGAGAAAATGTGTTCACATTATGCATTGCTGTGTGGTATGGTCAGAATAGACAGCATTATGGTAACCTGTTGTATTTCAACATATCATCTGCAGACTTTTTTGATGGACCATTTTGTGGTCAATTCTCTCTTCCTTCACAATATTATCAGGTTTACAGTTTATCCATTGCTTCATCAGTGGTTCATTTTCTTTCATAGGAAATATATCAGGATAATTTTCTATAAAATATTTGATATCATGAATCGACTTTTTGCAATAGATATAGGGATTGTACAATAATACAAACAGCTTTGATTTTAAGACGTTTTTTTGAATATCTAGAAAAATACTTGACGAATTATCCTGAAACTTCACGGGTGTAAAGAGCATGTTGCATTTCAAGTTTCGGTGAAGTTTTTGTTCCAAAGGCAAATAGGGGACCAGCAACAAATTACACAAAAAAAATGTTTGGGATCACCCTGTAAAAATATAATGTTTGAAATGGGTTGTAGCAGTCGCCTATAATTACGAGGCTTCTTTACTTATCTGTGTTCACTTGTGTGGGAAAAGCATGTATATTCATGGCGATACATGCATAAAGGTTTCTTTAAAAAGAATCTAAACGTTTTCTTAAGTTTTTTGTTTTTAACATGCAAGGTTTTCAACCCAATGCAATACATGTACCTTTTTCAGAAAACTTGACAAACTACTGTAGAGACAATACCCTGAAATCAGAAAATAAAAATATTAAATAGGTGCATTTTTACTAAATAATGTTTAACTACGCATGCGTAAGCGTTAATAAATGTCTTTTGCATAATTTATTAGCCAAATGTATAGAGCTACTCTTATAAAAAGCCCAAGCAAATATCGTGAAAATTCAGAAAGATATCGACATAAAATGAGTTGCTTTCAAAAATAAACAATACGATAAAGGTTTTTTTCCAAATGTTTAGGGTCATAAGAGTGAAAGGCAGGCCTACGGGTTGAAGGCATATTGACTTCATATCGGCGTAAGAAGTTGATACTGGTGTCTGGTCCAAAAATAAAAATTATAAGAGTTGTTCTATACATTTGGCTAATAAATTACATAAAACATTTGGTAATTGTTAGTCATTTTGTTATCAACATGTAATATTTTTGTGCAAAAAAACATTCTATATGATTCTTATTGCTGTACATTAATATTTAATGCACTTTCATATTGTAATTTTTAATTTTGAATAATTTTGAAATGTAAAGGAATAATTTATTACAGCATTGTTGGATTATAGAAATAATTTAATAGAACTCACTTGTAACAATGAGTACGTGTTCACGTGAAAATGCAATCACGTAATTAATATATTGTAAGCATTACCACTTCTTCAGCTCTTGTTAACAACAGAGGTAGCAAAGATTGCTCCCTATAATTTATTGATATCCATGTTCTGCTTAATAATTACTTTAATAAAATAAACTGTAATTATTTTTTATATAGAAGTCTCTTCATTATCTGATGGTTCATTAGTTTAATATTCCACTGCGTCATGCATAGCCGACAACGGTTATGTTCACTCTGTATTCCACAAGTTATGGGCCAAATGGAATAATTCGCAACAGTAATACTTCCATATATTTCATTATTTAGTAACAATGGTCATATTTCAGGGTTCATTTTAGGCAGGGTTTATGGGGCACGACACCCTGTTTGCCCTTTTAATGAAAAATTTCAACATGTATGCCCTTTAATCCTGATCACGTTCCCCAATACCCGAAAATGCGCCCACAAAGAAAAATCTAAAAATCTAAAGAGCTAAGGAACTTCAACAAAAACTATGCATTTTTAATAGAAAAAAAATCTTTTTTGAAAACGTGATACCCCCTTTTGAAAACATCGTGCCCTTTTTAGCCCCTGGCACCCTGCCCTGTTTCGAGTCTAGAATGGACCCTGTATTTTATCAAATATTTAATATTTTTATTTTCCGACTGCAAGTGTTGTTCTACTGCAGTTTTGTCAAGTTTTCTGAAAATGGGATTGCATTGGGTTGAAAACCCTGCATGTTATAAACAAAATACTAATTCAATTTTTTTAAAGTGTAGCCTCCCCACCCCCACAATGATATTTGTGTAGTCACTCTAGTTCAATGAACCGCACTTGGGGTAGGTGAGAGCTAAGGTTCGGAACCGAAAATAAGAAGATGACACCTGATATTACTGTAATCGTGATCAAACTGATTTATTCTCACATACATTTTAACATAATATTCTCTACTTCTAACTACCATGGTATCACTAAAGAGCCCCATCTAACATGCAAGTGTATTAGATTTAATCTTAATGCTACAAACGTGCTGTTTCCGTTCATTTCAATCAACTAACCGGCACACTTGCCTATATAAGGAGGATCAACAGCTAACATCAATGTTGAGACAGCAACGACAGCTTGACAGTGAACTATGGGAATACTGAACAATTTACACTTCCAAATCAAATATTCCACACTCTTACGCCTGAAAGCGCAACGTTCCTCCTTTAATTACCTCGAAAAGGGGGAAGGAACAGTGACACTTCTTGGCGAGTCTAAATAATAGTTAACTATACCCCAATGGCAGCACTGTCCACCACGTTTAAACATATGTTACCACGCATGTGCGTGCACTCTCGGTTCATCAGTCAAGACTATATGTTGAATTACAACTACGGACCTCAAAACTATATTAGCTACTGACCAATTGCACTGGCAAGGTGCTTAATAAGATATAGTATTACTCACTTAATAATCCATCTTAATCAGCTGTTGAAGACATTAAATTGTCTCCCTAAACACACACAAGCAAGGTTCGTGGGCGCTTTCTATCATCCGTTACGTTGTAGTCGGGGTTCCGGGATAATCGATGATTGATTCATGATACAGTTTTCGCGCATGTCCGTGGGCTTAACTCAACAGATTGAAACGAACTCACCGGGTACTTCACATTCTTGCCAATTATGACAACTCGCCAGGTCCCAAACCTATGGTCCCTCCTTCCATCGCTGAAGTCAAATGCTCAATGACTGCGCTGTCTGCCTTTGTAACCGGGCTCCATCATGGGTCCAAGACCGCTGCTCATTTCACTCAATCAGCGAAGGCCAGACGTTAGCTCCTGTCGGAAAACGCAAGTTTAGCAAATATGAGAAACAAAATCAAATTAAAGAAATTTTTCTTAGCACATATTTACTTAGGACAGTTTTAGACGAATTCCAACCTTGACGAGCTCATTGCAATTTCTCGGCAACGAATCTCATAATTAGATCAGTCTAGATATTCTTATGGAGAAACATTGCTTTTCCTTTTCAGAACAACATAAATCCTGCTTCCTTTTCGCCATCACATTTCCAAAACAAAACAAGCATTTACAAAGCTTAACACAATATGTCCTCTCTCAACAAAGAGGAAAGTTCAAGAGAAAAAAAAAAAAATCTCTAAATTTTTATTTCTCAACAAACGGGATGACCCCCTCATCACTTTTTTTCGCCGAAAACGATCGCAACAATCCCCCATTGGAAGCTGAGCTATATTCATGGAAAACTACTCAACAATACAGCTCCAACAGAGGACCATTGACGATCGTTCACGGCATTCTACACTCTCCACTTAATAATAATGACACACGCATTCATATTTTCACCGCACCACAAACAATAACCATTCATACAACAAAACACTTATTATAAAACACTGTCAATTAGATAATAAACATTTTAATTTCTACGAGACTTATCCCTATTATCCTGCCATCAGACACACATGACTAACCTATAATGGAACGTCACATACGCCCAACGACAGGACTCGAACATACCTCCTCAAGGTCATGTTCGAGAAACACAAAACCTTACGATTAATAAAAGAAAATAATTCCATTCACCTTTTCCAACAAATTCACCTTCAATACGAACAATAAAATCATCACAATCCAGGTTCGGTAACCCATGCCTTTCGCACGTATACATACCAACAATAAACACCACACACATTAACAATTAAATAAAAAACTAACATTCGCATGCATAAGACATTAAAACATCATGCACACAATGTCTCAACCATATGCTCTACCATTCCAAGTGGCAGAAACCTGTTTTGCCCCTATCTAGGACAGTGGAGACCTCTGTAGTGCTCTAAACAGGTGCCCTCCTCCCAAGAGTCTGGTACCACCCCTAAGCTGTCTCGCAACTGTTCCTTGCACTCATTTTCCACCCAACCTTCTTCCATACCAAACATTACTAATTTCGGTTCTGTGTCACCGCAGCTAGTTTTGTTTTCCACCTTCTTTGCTTTAGTCATTTTACCTTCCCTTCCACGTTTAATCCTTTTACTCTTGTGAGCTCCTTTCAGTACATTTACATTCTTACACCCCCTTTTTTCTATTCCCGACTGTTCCAGTATCTGCTCATGTATTTTTCTAGCTAATTTGATCCCTTCCTGCCAAAATAGTCCCCCTTCGTCTCCTAACCCTATTCTAGGCTGGTTCTCCAGCTCTGTAATCATATTTACAAGCTCCTCCTTTCCTACTGATACATCAATCCCCAGTACCAAAGTAGGTTTCACCCCCTCTGATGTCACTCCTACCACTGGCTCCCTTATACACACGCCCACTTTATTATTTTGAACAACACCAATTGGGTCATTTCCCCCATACGGTGTGGTTCCTAATGGACTCTGTAACATCTCATCCTGGGACATCCAGCCCACATGCACACTAGGATTTCCGGGCTTTACCCAACCATCCTCACATTGCCCATTCTTAGCCTCGGTCAGGTTTGTGTCATTCCCCTGTATCCTAATACTGTTTTGATTCACACCACACTCTGGGAATTCCAATCCAGTTCCACAATTCCCATACACGATTCTGGCTCCTCCCTCATTCCACCCACATATCGGCGCATCCAACCTATCCACTTGGGGGGCTACACATGTACTACCATCCCCATACCGTAGGCCTACAGGAACCCCACCACACTCGAGCAAATCCACCTGCACCTATACCCATACCCCATTTTGCCCATATCCGACCTAATTTCACCCATTTAATATCCCCAAATCGCAGCCCTCTTATTTGCGCCCATCCCATTCCATCTGTGGAGCATATCTCAAACTGCCCCAACCATCTAACCGTTCTACCAGTCCTGCCCTGGCTGGGCTCCCTGATCATAACCTGCTGGGTAAAGTTGGATAACGTATTCTTGTTCCTCATCCTATTACTGTTCGCCTCATGCTCAATGTGCTGCTCCTGCGTAATAACCTCCCTAATATACCCGTTGTTGTCCCATGCCTGCTCAATGGGCATAACGTCTGCGGCCCCTGACACGATAGCTGACGCGCACTGAAACGTGAGCCCCTTTAGCCAAAATGCAGTCATATGGGTGATCGTTAAAAGAATGGATCAAAAACGTCCGCATGCCCATATGACTGCCCTGGACTACTACATCCAGTAAGCCACCTTTCTTCAAATATAGGCAGCTCCCATTTTTCCATATCTTGAAGTGGGGGCCCAGCCAATTGGTGGTATGCTTCCTCATCGATTAACGATACTTGCAAGCTAGTATCGAAAAGCATGGTTATGGGCTGCCCTTGAATATATACAGTGGCTACGCAAGTTCCGCCCTCCCTACAGTCCGTCAATATAGGTCCTTCGAGTTGGTCACTTGCATTAACACTGCGTTGCTCGGGACGGGTTGGGGACAATTCCTCACCAAGTGTCCCAATTGCCCACACCTATAGCATCCATTAGTAGATGCCGTACCTCTTGGGACCACTGCTCTACCGTCTCCTGGCATAATAGCGGGTGCTGGCTGTGCGGACGGGGCCGGCGTGTGAGTGGATGCCAACTTCTCTACCGTGCGCGCTAGACTCTAAATCATCCCTTCTAACCTCTTAATGGAATCAGCACATTTACATCTGAAAGACACTATGCAAACTGGTGATGGCTCCATCTGGTATGAGGCATGTTTACCTGGTACAGTTTGGGTCCTCTGATCAAATTGGAACTACCATTAACTGGAAATCATTATATCTAACGAATTTATCACGAATAACATATCTCTTTATAGGAAGAGCCCACAAAATTTTTCATTTTTATGAAACTTTCAACTCTAAATAAGGTTCAATACTGAAATTAAATTAATAGAAATCAGGCAACAAATACAATTCATAATGAATTATAATATAACAAAAATTATAATTTACCTTGGAAACATTAGTTCTTGAATAAATTATTCAATGGTAAAGGGAACAATTCCCATATAGCTGACAGGAGTTGAACATCCTCTTCCAAAAAGAACACAGTAAGTAAAGCAATTTGTGTAGTATCATTTTAAGAAACTGGATGGCAACTTTCTTAATTCAAATTTTTAAACAACTTTTAGGCAATTTATCCGGATAAACCAGACAAATGCCATATTTCTTCATGATTGTTTGAACTTACGGATCTTGACAATAACCTTCCATTTATTGATCCATCCTCCCTCAAAGTTCATTAAATGTGTACATTGAACTTCTCCATTAGTCCTCGAGGATATAAAGCTTCTATAGCTTCTAAATTTCTCAGGTTTGACAATTCCTGGGTATAGGATTAAAATTAAAGAGTAACCTGTAAGAATTGACCAGTAATAAGAAAAGTTAACACCTTATATAGTGCTCCTTCTATATAATGGGACTAGGCCTATAAGCAAATTTATAATGGCAACTCCATATAATGAGGGAGTTTTTTTTCCCGGAAATTTTTTTTTTTTTATCAATTAGCATTTTATCAGTTGTGCCGGTATGGCCAAGTGATACGGATGCCGCAAACTGGTCTTCCTAGGCAGTTGTTTTTTTCCAAGCCGGTAGGTAAGAGACAAAGGGGTAGGCCTAGAACCAGTTGGCTAGACTACATGGATAATCTGGATTCGAATCGCTTGGGTATTACCAGGAAGGACATACACCTGATGGAGATCCTCCACAGGGCTGCTGCCTCTGCGACCCTAACAGATAAACGGGTTTGAAAAGTAAGTAAGTATTTTATCAACCATCACCTTCAATCATGAATGAGTCTGCAGTTTTTATTTTCCGGGGGGGGGGGGACCCTTCGTTATATGAACTTTCCATTTTAAATTTGCTTATAGGCTCTGCTCCCATTTTTAAATATCCATCAATTTATAACTATAGTAGAACCTTGGTTATTCATCACTCAAATATCCATGTTCTATTATTCATCACTTTTTCTAGGTGCCTGT
The DNA here is from genome assembly GCA_023313115.1 of Rhysida immarginata. Classification (NCBI taxonomy): domain Eukaryota; kingdom Metazoa; phylum Arthropoda; class Chilopoda; order Scolopendromorpha; family Scolopendridae; genus Rhysida; species Rhysida immarginata. Next base: position 1,210,023 of record JAHWFO010051442.1, on the reverse strand, counting down.
CCACCAGGAATGTGGCAAAGTTTTCACTTTCACACAGTGAAGCCAAAATGATGTTATCGAAGTGCATTGCTTAGCTTGAAAATCGAGCAGAATCTGAAGCAACATAAATATACAATAAAAGAAATAAAAGACTCTTTAACCACAACAACTTTTAAAAAAGAAAAATACAACCTTATCCTGTAAGCGCTTTTCGAGGGCGAAGCTCTCATCATTCAGCAGGTAGAATAGGGAGTAACACACCAGATGATACAGAGTGTGATAGAAAAATAAATGGTATTTATAATGAGAATCGACCAATTATAGAAATAGTACTCAAAAGACAGACAAAGAAATTCAGTGATTGGTATGGAATTCAGACATCTTGACCCACTTTAAGGAACACCTGAAACAACGGAATTCCAGAAGAAGTGACCTCTCTGTCGTTGCTAAACACTCCCTGGAGACAGGGCATGACGTCTCCATCCAAAACCTTAAACTTTTGAAAGCAATAAACAAACTATTCCTGGACGCCTTTGAGAGTATGGAGATCCATTCCACCAACAGCAGTGATTTACTTAACACAAAGGGCCAATCAGCAATTCCCAACTGATTCAGTGGTGGAAGACCATAACCAATCACTGAATTTCTTTATTGTCTGTCTTTTGAGTGCTATTTCTATAAATGGTCGATTCTCATTATAAATACCATTTATTTTTCTATCACACTCAGTATCATCTGGTGTGTTACTCCCTATTCTACCTGCTGAATGATGAGAGCTTCGCCCTTGAAAAGCGCTTACAGGATAAGGTTGTATTTTCCTTTTTTAAAAGTTGTGGTTAAAGAGTCTTTTATTTCTTTCATTGTATTGAACATATCCACATCTCTTCTCCCCTTTTATATTTTTTCTGGTTTTCTGCAATTGTTGTTGGTATTACTGGAATTAATATTCTTTTCATTAACATAAGTATAATTGTTACATTATATCATGAGTTTCAAAAGTTCCCGAATGCAGGAGATGACTTTCCCTGCATAACATACCGTTGTGCAGGTATGCCAAAGAGCTGGTAGACAGGAGCCACCGTCTCTCAACCTCTTTTTTTCAATTAATGGATGCTCCCAGTCGTTACAAATCCCACTATTTATTTTACATAAATGCAAATATGCGAATTTGAGAGTGAAATAAAAGGTTAAAGTAAAAAATACTAGAAGTTTTATTTATAAAACCTACGGTATACAGTATTAAGCTTATACTGGTACAGTGACAGTTTAAAAAGAGTTTATTGCGTGAAAACAAACAAATGAAATACGGTATGCAAGAACGAGCAGAGGTGGTTCTCCTTTGTGCGAGAGGGGATTTAATGTTACCCACTGCCACCGACGAATTCCATACCCGACATCCTGACCACCCGAAGCCTTCAACAAGTACTCTTTCGACTCTGATGAAACGATTTTGAGAGACAGGATGTGTTGTGGACAGACAACGGCAAGGTCGACCACATACAGGGACAGGTCCGCAACGAACGGTAGCCATTGTAGCAACAATTGGGGCTTGTGGCGTACAATTGACACGTGCCATTGCACACACCCTTCGAATCAGCCACTCGTCGGTGCGGCGAAACTTGCATGGTTTGAAGTTCCACCCGTTCAAGATGCAATTTCATAAAGAAATGACAGACTGTGACGAGGTTCGTCGAGTGCAATTTTGCGAGATAATGATGAACAGATGCCATGCAGATTGTGCGCTATCCCGTCATATTTGCTTCACCGACGAATGCACGTTCACTTTGCTTGGGGAGGTAAATCACAATTTCCATTACTGGTCCAACTGCAATCCACATTGGATGGGTGAAGGCAACACCACCTCTACTCAAAGCCTGAGCGCGAAAACGTCATACATTGTTACATCACCTATGGTAGGGTATTGTTAATCATATTTCTACCAATAATAGGCCTGAAATTGTCCCTACCATAGGTGATGTAACAACGTATGATTTTTCCATGAGCAGGCTTTCTCTTTAGGCGGTATTGGTTAAGGCCACACCCAGCGCACTAGTGTCCTCAGAAAGTAAACGTCTTAGCAGGCATTATGGGCACTAATCTCATAGGCCTCGTTTTCATTGACGGAACACTGGATGGCCCCAAATACCTTCAACTGTTAGAAGTCGAGGTTGGTCCCACTGTTACCGAGGCAGCAGGCGAAAACGACATCTGGTTCCAACAGGATGGGGCTCCTCCCCATTACATCGTCTCTGTATGGCAGTATCTGGATGAAGTATTCCCTGGCCGCTGGATTGGCAGAAGGGAGAGCATTGAGTGGCCGCCTTGATCCCTGGATCTTTCCCTGCTTGACTTTTTCTTATGGGGCTATGTTAAGCACAGGCTCTTCAAGACACGCCCTGCAAGCATTAACGAACTGAAGGAAAGAATTAGGCAGGTGATGGCAAATATTCCTCAGGCAATCCTAAACAATGCCTGCAGTACGTTTGAGCACCGACTAGCGTATTGCCAAGAGGTGAACGGTGAACACTGAGCAAATGGTGTAACCTACATGTACCGTTTCCTTTGGGAAGGTAAAAATAAAATAAATACATTTGAGAAACTTTGCCACTATGTAAAACTGATTTTATGTAATTTATTTCAGCACATGATTTATTTTAGTGGTTGGCCAAACATTACTCCTGTTGTCATGGGTTAGGCTTTCCCTATATACAGAAGGGGCAGTTCGGAAACTTTTGAAACACATGGTACATGCAATCAAGCATCAAAAAAGGTAAAAATTCCAAAAAAGTAATGTGTAGTATGCAAATACATTGCATGTATTAAAAATTTTGCAATTTAACCTGTCAAAGCATGTTCATATTCTATTATCTGTCATTTCCTGTATCCTGTATCCCCGATGGGGGGGGGGGGTCTAGAAATTAAGGCGTCGACTACTAAGGTCATTTTGCGCCTTTCAACACAAGTTATACCTATACGCAGCCCGGGACAAACACAAACATCCATGCCTATGGCGGGATTCGAACCCACGGCCAGGCGGACTCGAGAACTAGAAAGCCTACGCCCTAGCTCTCTTGGCCACCTGGCCGGCCCCTCCCCGATGGATAATCGAGGTTCTACTGTACATCTGTTTGGTAACTTGAGTAACTATACTTATATGAATAGTTGCTTGTTATATATTTACTGATAAAAGAAATCGCATGGTTTATGTTAAAACTTAGAAGAAAAATAGATTTACTTGTGTATAATGGGGGAAGTTGCATGAAAATTCTTTTTTAAAATAGATGGGTCATTTTAAATAGATTTAGATACACTAAATACAAAAATCACAATTACTGTAATTTTCGGTAATAACGCTGCAGCGACTGATAGGCCACGGCGGCAAGAATTTAACAAAAATGGAAAATCTAATAGTTACGCTGCATCGAACTTCGACCCATATGGACATAATGGTCTCCATCATCCAGCCTTTTTTGTTAAGGCATACAATTATTTCTAGTGGAAATTCTTCCATATGAAGATAACCAGTGGCTTCAGTTTCGCTCCACATGCTAAAGCCACTGTGAAAAAACTTTCGTAGCCCGTGGTTGTGATGGATACAGTCTTGTCACCTAAGACATTTAAAAAAAACCCATTAGCTAAAACACTGTGGAAAAAGACAAATATGCAAATGAATAACTGAATGAACAAGTAAACTCATGATAACTAAACTCATGTTATCCTAATTTCAGAAGTCTGTAAGGGAAGAAAGAAGTCTTCTCCAGACCTGCCAACTATAAACCGGGTGATAGCAAATTTAGTAGGGTAAAATATACCTATGGATAGCAAATTTATGTCTAAATTAATTTTACGACAGTACTATTCACCAGGAGATTATTACGATCCGTCGGATGACCGTGTAAGATCGTCAAAATTCGTGTGACACTCGGCAAAACCAGGTGGGTTGGCAGGTTTGCTTCTCGCCTGTAACATCTACTGTTCTATTTGATGGACAGTCAAATGCCATCGAAACTTCGCTCATATTTCTTAAATCTGAATTTTTAACATCAGTCTCATCAATTAATGAGCCAAGATAAATTTTGAACAGGGCCGCTTTTTCCTCCCAGTCCTCGGGTAAATTTTGCCCAATGGTAGTTTGTGTTTGCACAGATAAATGGTGCAGTGTCATATCTAATACCATGAGGGGTGGCTAGTGAAATTCTTGATATTCATCGTTGCTGCAATTTCTTTTGCTTTCATCCAAATTATTGTGGATACAGAGCACCCACTTTCTCGCAGACTTAAAATCCAGTTTATTAATTCCTTCTCCAAATTCGGCCAAAACTGAGCTTTGTATCTTTTAGACCGCTTGCATTTAGGCTAAATGGTGATGTCACTTGCATCTTTCATCGATCCTTAACAGCCTTGCTGCTGCACGAATACTGATCGCATTGGCCTTTTCAATGCCGTTAGCTTAAAAGCTGCTGTGTACTTCGCTTTGACATTTTGTCGCTAAGGTATTAAAAAGATACCACAAATTTATATTACAATGCGTCAAAATAAAAAGAAAAATTAAGAAATATCAGAAGCTAGGTAATTAGGGAAATATGGAATGCGGTACTTACAAATTCGCTTAGGAGTAGAAACTCCTTACGAAAATATATGGTAGTCCAAATTGAAATGGAGATTATGATTCGAAATTGAAACCATACTGATTGCCAAGGTAATAGTGGAAAGGAAAAAAAAAAAAAAAAAAACTTAAATTTTGAAAATGCAATACCATGCCTGCAAACTGAAACAATTTGTGATTGGTTATCTATGATTGATGTCACATGCAGCAAAACATACATCTTCTGTATTGTTCAGTGTGGTCAAGCATCTTTATGACAAGATCTTCCGTTTCTTGTCACAGAAAATTTATGTCAATTTTGCTATTGTTCTTATATACAGGGTTATTCATATAGATGGAGTATATTTAAAATATTTCTAATGAATGACAATAGATAGAGACACATACGATACATCACTGGCTAGAGGAAAGTTCAAAGTTTTATCAAGAAGAGATGAAGGTAGACAACTGTTCTACCCCCTTCATCTGTTCTTGGTCTTATTTCATCCATTCAGGTAGTTCAAAGTTCTATTTTAAAAGATGGGTAACATGATCCTGTTCATCTTAAGTGGCTTCCAAGGTCCCCTTGCGATATATATCTGTGGGGTACATAACAGACAGCGTGTGTATACCACCTATGCCTGTTACTCTTCCAACATCTGCGAGATTAAATTGTTACAGCAGCAAATTCAATACCAGGGATGTGTAGCAAGAAATGGACTACCGATTCGCATAACCATGGAGCTCATGTTGAATGCATAAAATAAAACATTGAACTTTTCTCTATCCTCTGCATCGTGTGTCTGTATCTATTGTCATTCATTAGAAATAAATATTTTATAGACCTGCTTCTTTTTGAATAACCCTGTATTGTTCTCTTGTTAAAATAACTAATTTTACTGTAAAGCCCCACAAGATTTAAGCCTTCTAATCCTAATTAGAAATAGGTCACTCTTTTAAACGATTGTTTTTTCACTCCTCATCTGAGTTGGTTGCTATGGAAATCCATTTCTTTAGCAGATGTGTTTGGATACAATAAGGAGAGAGAGAGAACAAGAAGACAGGCAACAGTGAACATGAACAGAGGCACAGAATGCAGTCTCTCAATTCAGTATGATATACAGAGTGACCCATTTTGAAGTTTCCCCTGGAATATCTTGAAAACAACGCATGGGATCGAAAAAAGTTCTAAATGAAATTTGTCTCGGAGGGGGGCATTCGAATCGTACTAAAATAGCCCCCCCCCCCCCCCTCCTTCATTCATTCATTCGGAACTTTTTTCGGTCACGTGTTGTTTTCGAGATATTCCAGGGGAACTTTAAAACGGGCCACCTTATATACCAGACAAATTCATCAAGGGATATTTATTATTCGACAATAACTTGTCGTGATAATCCATATGTAGATGTACAG
>JAHWFO010051442.1:1145398-1194046 GCA_023313115.1 Rhysida immarginata | reverse complement strand
TTCTTGTGCAGATAATGTTGATAGTGGAAAACGATAATCTTGAAGTACAGATGAAATTTTGAAGGGTTGATCCAAATTTTTGGGATAAATTTCATCTTTACTTCAAGATTATCGTTTTCCACTATCAACATTATCTGCACAAGAACTTCATCTACATCCTCAATAGACTGGTTTTATTTCTACCATCAACAACATCTTCAATAGACTACATCCTTGATTTTTCTTTCATCTCCCAAGTTTCTTCAAGATTGGTGACTTTAATTTTAATTTTGTTTTTATTATTTCACAATTTTCCCCATTATAAGGAGACTAAATTCATTTTAAATTTCCTAGGAGGAATATTAATTTTATTTTCATATATATATTTTAATTCTGAATTAAAGTATATAAATATTGAAAATTGAAATATTGCATATAATATTTCATATTATATTTGCATATAATATTTGCATATTGCAAATAATCAAAAATTGAAATATTGCATATCTGAGATAAAATTTTAAATTAAAAAAAAATATCATTTTAGGGGGTTCAGAAGGGTATGGTGTAGGTCAGCGCAATTTGTGTGTATTATAAAACAAACCTTTAAAGAAATAAAAACTTTTAAAATATCAGGCCTTGTTTGTAAAAAAAAATTAAGAACAAGGGTTGGAAATTTAATAGTGGCAAGTATGCAATTATAGCAGATATAAAATAGATACTAAAGTAAAACCTTTACAGTCCTTCGATGTAGTTGCCAACATTGTGCACAATCTGTTGCTAGTGATGTGGAAGTTGTAGAATACTTGAAGCAGTACCAATTCTGGTTCAGATGGAGTGGTCTACTGCTTTAACTATCTCAGAAACAGTTCAGTAGTGAATGCCACGAAGTGGATTGTTCTTTTTGGAATCAAATCATAAAACAAGAGTCTAAATTCAGAGAGTATGCAAGACGCCAGAGCAACTGCCAGCCACAGCGAACGGACAAATCAACCACAGGTTGTGCTCTATGTGGGCAAGCACTGTCATGAAGGATGATGCGAAGTTTTTCAGAAAGTGTCGTTGGGCACACAGATTTCATGCAGAGCATTATAACACTGCTTTGCTTTACAGCCTTCGGCACATTCAATTTTTATCCAGCTTAGCTGTTTCTGCCTCAAAAACATCATTACAGCATAACTTTAGACTGATGCATGACTCTTTCCTACACACCACTGCACATGTGCGTAGCCTTAGATGGATGAGTCCATTTATAGGAAGTAGGTTAGGAGTAGAACTAACATATGGTATAAGCTGATGCCCAGATTCTGTTTTATGTCGTGTCTACAATTATGTTGCCACTATTAATTTTTCATCCCTCATAGATGGCATTTTCTAAACAATAAATAAACAAAATGTATGCACATCAGCCTTATCATTCTTAGGGACATCTGATACTATGAACTTCTGAGGCAAAGCCCAGAAATTCCTGTCAGAAATACAGTGAAACTTCCCTATACAACTACCTCCTTTCAATGACTATCTCTAATATCTGGGCAATTTAACTCTGCATGGACCCCATGCTAATATGCACTATTATAAACAGATTTCCCTAATCTGACCACCTCTATGATCCGACCAGAGACCACTAATTCCATCTCACATATGCTATAGTAAATTTTGTACAGTACAGTAACCTCCATAATCCAACCAAACACCTCTGTTGAATGGCTTCAGAATTTTTTCCTTTCTTGTTTCACCTTTCATCATCAGCTTTTGTTTATTCGTGTTGGTTGAAAACATGTAAAAAGGAAAATATGAAAACATGTTTTATATACAGCGACATTATTACCTACAGTAGCGTATATGTATATATAGTACAAACATAATAACGTTTTCATTGGAATACTTGCTTCTTTGTGCTTTTACTCTGGGAGATTTTGTATCTGAGGGTTCAGAATCCCCATTAGCACATGATTACTACTGTGGTAATCAAGTTGGCCATGGCACAGTGAGCTTGGACTCGGAGGTCAAGCTCTGCCTGGTCGAGTGGAATCAAAATGGCGAATGAAATTCAAGAAATTCAAATCTTTAGCTGTCTGATGCACGCTGAAACTTCTTCCAACAATAAGGATGCCTAAATTCATATGTAGAAGCAAGTAAAGAAAGAAGTTAATGTAAGCAAGAAGCCAGGAGATGAAAAAGAATCACGAAAATTTGGATAATCAAACGTTTTTAATCTTAAGCGCACTTGCTCAATTCTAACGGCACAGTTTCAGTTTTGAAGAAACATCATCAGCTCATCTAAAAACATGCATAAACAGATTCGTCCAGGTCCAACCATATAATGTGACCTGTTGGTGACTGGTCGGACTTTGTGGAAACCCCCTTACTGGACTTTTGTGAGCATTTTCTCATCATACATGCATGAATAACCATAATTTCTCATGGATGGGTCTAATAAGCTAAGTGCATGACTACAAATTAATATCAACACTGACTTACTCTAATTTTATTCATTAATGTATCAGCAAACTACCAAAATTGAAAACCTCTAATCCACAAGGAGGAAAAAAAGAAATAACGGATATGTATTTCAGATACCAGGTACCCATCAAAATAGTTTTCTGATAAAAATCAATGAAATCGATAGATTCCAAACTTTTCCAGAGGTGGGATGGAATCTTTAGGATCTCCTAGGTGCTTTCAAAGTATTCCCATTTTTTTATGATCTAATATATAAAACTGAGATGTGTGTAGCTAGCATTCAGCTTTCTGATTAGTTAGGAATTTGAAACAATTGACAATTGTTTGCCAAGCAACACCGTAATGTAGATTTTTGCGATTGTTTCATGGTGCAGCATCAGCAATGACTGCAAGCCTTTCGCACGAGACAGTGAATCTTTTGATTTTTATCTGAATAGGATTTTTGCCAGCGTTAAAAATTGTGACGTCATTATTTGCTTTGTTTAATGAAGACTTTTGCGATTGTTCCATGAAACAGCATCAACAATGATGCAAGTCTTCCGTGCGGGGATACAATGTATCTTATTTTCTACAGAGTCCACCAAAAAAATCTATACGCACTTTACTAGATATTTATTTATTTTATTTATTTATTTATTTATTTCATAATTGTTAGTAATACAGAACATCCGTTCAGAGCTCGTATGGCCAGAGGCCGACAAGGTAGGTCCCTGGACGGGTAAACGAACGAGTAATAATAATCCAAAAAAAAAAAAAAAAATTAGTAAAATTCAAAAGGAAGAGGGAGCAAATATTATATATACAAAATTGATATCATCTATAATTTTTTCCGTAACAGCAAAATCGAAAGCTTACACGCCTGTATACAAGTCACTTTATTGTACTGTATGGGCATATTACGTCTATGCGACATCCAACATTTTTTATCTCAAAAACAATGCCCCAGAGAAAAAATGAAAGAGGAAAATGTTGCTTACATTTGATCTACTATCACCCCCTCCCCCCCAAATTTGTACACGTTATTCGAGAACACACTGTATATATATATAAAAAAAAAAAAATATATTTTTCTCCAAGCGATGCCGGGTACTTCAGCTAGTCTATTTATATTTTTTTATTTATTTATTAGGAGCTTTAGCAAAAACCAACTTGTAAAAACCCACACTTGGTCTGTACATTTATCTGGCTGGCTGGCCATCTGGCCATCCACTATTTGCATGAAACTCGAAAACTGATTAAGTTTTTCAAACTCTGTTTTCAGAAATATGACCATCAAGGTCTCAGCTCAGCTGTATCAACTTTTCAGGATTTTTCGTGCATCCTTTCAAATCGAATTCACGTGCCAAAACAGTGACCGTAAGTAATCTTGGTATTCATACCAAGATAATGGCATGTCATATAACAATCGGTTCAGTAAGAATGAATACACTGTTACTTTCTGTTTATCTTTTAAGCATTGCTGACGTGAGCTCCCGCACGCAACAATCGCTTTGTCGATGCATAATTGCTCAAGTGCTCATAATCGACATTAAATAGCAGAAGAATGGAGCCACTTATTGATTTTACATTGTCCATCTGCCCCCTTCTAATTTCTACATTTATTTTTTGAGGCAGAACGTTGAAATTCGGAATGTAGCTTACTATGGGCAAATATTTAGTTTACTATGTAGCTTATTATGGGCTTCACTATTTACAATATTTGGTTTTGATTGATACATTGGGGTTGGAATTATGGGGTTGGGAATCAGGACAAAAGAAGTGTTATTTAGGTATGTAAATAAGTTAAATTCAGTATCCAGATTCCTCTAGGCAAGATCTACAGTGCCATGAAGTTTAGGCCCAATTGTTCCAGTAGGGCCAAAGTTTCAGGGGTGGCAGTCACTTGGTCTTTAGAACTATGGCAACAAATGGCATGTGATATGTCATTCGGTCGAAAATGCTGAGAAAGGAAAGAGCTTTTACATTTTCTACATACTATGTACGAGAAAATCAATTTTTTGATTAAAAACCTGGGGAGGGAGGGCGTACAGAGTGCAGATAAAGAGGTAAAAATAGTTGACTGCAGATACTGCTACTTGCCCTACCCTCATGGGGGATTAATTTCTTGTAAATAAATGTATAAATGTATTCTTCTTAGAATGTTTACAAGATTTTTTTATTTTATTTTTATTATCATTATCAACTAACTTTATATAAATTACCAACCAATGGAAAACATTCTTAGCAATTTAGCCCCCCCCCCCCCAACTGCCCAATCTATATATTTTCTACTTTGTCTTTGGCCACTGAAGATGGGTACCTGGAACAATTATATATCTGGTATTTCCTTTTTAATTCTTGTGGATTAGAGTTTTCACTTTTTAGTTATTCCATTCCACAATATTTGCTTATTTTTTTTGGTTAGCTAAATAATTCAATCAAAAAATTAATAATTTCATTAATACTGTTCAAAAGTTTTCACCAACCTGTTTCCTTCTGCTGTCGTCTTTCTTTAAATGGAAAATTATTGAGAACAAGGATCCTTTTTGTTTTCTATATTTAATAAAGAAAAAAAGCACTCAAATTATTAAAAAGTAATTAAAATAAGAAAATTTTTTTATGTATTTTTATTTCAATATAATTTCTAAGAATTGACCCACTTCAAGATTCACAATTCCTGCGAGTTATCTTCCATTAATCTTACATTTCATAATAAAAAAAACTGTATACAGTAAAAACCCTGATTTGCCAAAGTTTTCTTTGCCGTGATATAAGGGAGAAACATCCCAGAGTGCATACCTCAACCCTTTTAGCTTGCTTGCAATCGAAAATTCCCTTTTTTTCTCTACAATACTCATCGAGTAACACAAGTGACAAACATAGGCAAAGTAAATTGTATATTTTCTCATGTATATTAGGGGAATGTTTGTAAAAAAACACATTTGCTTACAAAAAAAAAAAAAATAGTTACCATGACTTTTTAAGTAAACCCTCAATTTAGTTACCAGTGCTCTAAAATTTAATAGCTGCTTCCTTATATTCAATCCACCCAAGCAAAGCTGGGTGTTCACTTTAGTTTTGGGAAATTTAAATACTTGCAACTTTTGTTAGGGGTCATTCACAAAAATACGTTTGCTTGACAGGAGGAGGAGTTCTAAATTGTGACAAAAGCAAACGGTAAAATGGGGATGAAGGAGGGTGTTAGCATGAACGTGTTCCTGTATTCAGTAGAAAAAAATAGGCCGCTGCTTATGCACGTGGTTGTGGCTCTTCTTTTGCGTGTGAAAAGAATTCTCTTTCAAGGGGGGAGGGGAGAGGCTTGGTTAATGTTACAAAGGGGGAGGGGTTAAAATTTTGTAATTTTGACATTTATCTTACTTTTTTAATAAACAGTAAAAAGCTTCTTCTAAAGCAGTTAACAGAACACATGACATTAAATCGTAGATGCCAGCCCGTCAATAAACACTTGAACATTTTTTTAATTCTTTGCGAATTTGAACTTCGTGGTATCCTCAGGGGGAATATGGAGGGTGACTAATTTTTCAATTATTCTATAAAATTATCGAGTATAAATGTTCGTATTTATATGGATAAAACATATTCGAACATTGAACATATAAAACATATTAGGACACCCATGTTTCGGGGGTCGGGAGCCAGAAAGTTTGCTCACGGAAGAACTCAATATACAAACTGGAAACATTGTGACGTTCACGTATCAAAATTACACAGTTTTAAATATCAAAAGTTTAATTATAACTCAAGGAAGCAGAATTAAGATTGTGTAATATAAATGCTGTTAACCTTAGAATTTTAGTTACTACATTTGAAGCGGGCACAATTCGTAAAGAACGAAATAGTAAGGAAAATAAAAGAAAACGAATAAAATAAATATATATTCGGAGTCTCGACTCACCAAGATTCGTCATTCACGGTTTCTTTTCTATTCGTTTCCAAGGTATATTAAGAGAAGATTCTCGAGATAAGAAAATGCGCTCTTTCCCGAAATTCGTGTTATATTCGGTCTGAGTTTTCAAGAGTTCATAAATGAGAATCAAAATAGTATTCTTCCGCATTTACAGATAAAAATCTAAGCTACCGACTTTGAATACGGTTTCCAAATGCGCCTCAGCTGGCACGAAGCCAAGCCCAGTCTATTCCGTAAATAAGGAAGAATGACTCTGAGCGTCAGTTTACTTCGTTTTATCCTACACAGTAGTAATTTTTATAAAAACATAAATCGTATCGATATTAGTGAAAATATGCATTAAATCTAGTGAAAATCATTCTTAAAAATGTAACATATCATTATTTTCCCAGTTTCGAGTTATTTAGTGCCCACCCTATTTCCGTAGTAGAATAGTCAAATTAGCGCATAACATGAAAATTTTACAGGGTGAGGCAAAAGTCTCGTAATCGAGCGTATAACTCGAAAACTATTTTGTGTAGGTTAATAAAATTAAAAATATTATTACTAAGCAGGATAGGGGTTACTTGGTAGTGAATTTTTCAAGTTTATGAATTTTGAAAATTTACCTCTTAAACTATAAGTTCATGGACATTTTCTTGCATAAACTTGAAAATATCACAACCATGAAGCCCCAATCCTGCTTAGTAATACTATTTTTAATTTCTTTAACCTACATCAAATAGTTTTCGAGTTATACACTCTATTACCAGACTTTTCCCTCACCCTGTATACAGTGAAAACTCCTTAAATGTACCACCGACGGGGAATGACCAAGTGGTCATTTTTTTAAAGGTGGTTCCATAATAACTCGATTTTGCTTATCTGCTATTGGAAATAAACAAATCCGCTTTTCTTAATAAAGTTATCAAACTCGGTTGTATTACTTTATTTTACAGTATATAAAAATGTAATAAAAAAACAGTTTCTTGTTTTTTAATTAAGTTGATTATAGAAACAGGATTCAAGAGTTGTTTGTGCTTCTTGTCGTTCAAGCGTTTGCTATATAGCGTCTTGAACATGCTTCTCCAACATCCAACGAAAATTCATGGCAAGGTGCTCTGCTGCATCTTTTTTTACATATTTTTCAGAGTTTTAATTGTATCAACTGCTTCAGAATCTTTAACAGTTTTTTTCTAACACTCAATGTCCTCAAAAGTTAACTGCTTTATTCCCACTGCACCTGCAATGTCATTTACATGAGACTCAACCAAATCTTCAGTAATAGCCTCTTCCTCAACATCTGAATTTACAATATGGTAGTTTTTAAAACTTTTTTATTGTGTCTTCCTTGATATTCTCCCTTGATCAAAATTACCGCGTCCAGCACAATTAAAGACTTTGCCAACAATGAACCGGGCTGTTGGAGTGCAACTTTTCAATTGCAATGTCAGATCAAGAAACATATGTTTTTTTTAGGCAGATAAATATGCAAGTTTTACAACCTCTTATCTGATCTTCTGGTTTCTCATCACGCTTTTTAATTGGCTGGTTCTAAGAACTGCTTTATTATATCTGGTGATGATCCATATAAAGAGGTTGATCGTCTCCAGGTTACAGAAAAAAGTGGTCCTTAGTCCCATTAAGGAAATGATCCTATATAAGGTGCGTCTCAAAAGTTTAAAGAAACATGTTTTTGTTCAAAAGAAAAAAAAAACTATTAAAGGTACATATAAATGCTTTAATTACTGGCTGGACAAAGCACTTAAAAGAAACTGCTGAAAATATTATTCACGAAAACGTAATAGAAATAAATATATTCAAAAGTTTAAAGAACGACTGAAAAACATTGCATGAATTATACAATGGCTTAAATTGAACGACCATTTGCTTTGATAGTTTCAAATACTCTGTTCGGCATTGAGTTTATGAGGTTGAACAATGTTTCTGGTCTTACGTTGTACCATGCATCTGCAATTGCTCTTTTCATTTCATCAGTCGAAGAAAATTGACGTCCGCCGGCATAAACTGCACGAGACATGATTCCCCATAGATTCTCTATGGGGTTCAAGTCTGGGCTTCTTGGGGGCCATGTCATAACGTGAATATATTCACTCCATTGTTGATCGTGAAGTATGAATGCTGGCGTTATCCTGCTGGAATACGAATTCCGGGCCACACAAATGATCATAGACGGGCAACAGATACTGTGTAAGGGTTTCTTGGTATGTCATCGAATTTTCTCTTCCACTGATGAAATCAAATTGGTGGTACCGTTGAATGCGAAGCCGCTGCAAACAATGACAGAACCATCTTTTTGTTGTCTTGAGAAAAAGGTCTTCGGTTCCTGTCGTAGGTCGTTCCAGTATGAAGCCCACCCATCAGGACCATCCCAGTTCCACTTCTTTTCTTCACTGAACAACACCAACATCCATTCGTCTTTCCAGGCCATGTGTTCTTAAGCCCAACGTCGCCTGCCTTGAATGTGCTTGACAGTCAGAGGTGGATTCTTCATCATTTTTTTGTAGACAACCCACTCGCAATTATTCGCCAGTGTACAGTGTCTTTCGATATGTTTAACCCAGTCACGTTTTGTATCTGGCGAATAGAAAGAATTTGTGGCTGGTCAGTCGTACAATGCGTTTGTCATCGCGAGTTGAGGTAACTTTGGGACGACCAGATCATGGTTTTGGTGGAATGATGAACTCCTCTTCAAGACATTATAAACCCCTGCTGTAGATCTTCCAGTAACTGTGACAATATCAGCAACAGATAGTCCGTTGGCTTTCAATCGTCAGATTTCAGCCACTTTATCGGTTGTGAATTGAGATTGGCGAGGCATTGTCGTAGCTCAATTGTGAGTGGAAGAAAAGCTTTCTTTGAAAAAAACGACTAACTGTGCAACAGATTAATACCCTGTTACTCGCAAATTTACATATTGGACGTCTCCATTCAGCATCTGGGGGTAGTTCTTTTAACTTTTGAGACACGCAAAATTCCATTTTCTTTCTCAGGAGTTTCTTTTAAGTGCTTTGTACAGCTAATCATTAAAGCATTTGTATGTATCTTCAATAGCCTTTTTTCTTTTGAACAAAAACATGTTTCTTTAAACTTTTGAGACGCACCTTATAATTTTCACTGTATTTAACATACAGTCTTTATTAAACTAATGATCCATATAGTACAAAGATTATAGAAGATTATCATGGGAAGATTATTTAGATTATAGAAACAAAAATTATTTTTTATTCCTCGTTTAGATTTGTCAAGGCAATCTGAGGAAGAAGAAAAACTTAACAAATTAGAAAAATACAGACAACAATCTAATACAAACAAGCATTCACAGTTATATCCTGCCTTTCTTTCTAATTTCTCAACAATCTCTTCTTTGGTAATAATCTTGATCCTCTATGCTTTATGACGAAGTCTGTTCGAAAACAACTTGCCAATATCACCGCCTTTTCTAGACACAAACTTTGGTATATTGGATCGTCACAGAGTCATTCGGCTGATGGACTGGTTCTGCGAGCACTTAGCAGAGAAAAAAAAGGAAAGAAAAAAACCCGTCCATCCATCAAATTTTGCCACTAAATATTGTACTTGAAGAATAAATGGTTTTTTTTCTGGTGCTGCGTCCTTATTTATGATCTCCTTCGTTCGTTTATTGGCATTTTTTTAAAACAGACTGTCTGTGTTCCTTTGATCTTGAGTTGGAGGCTAAAATCATACGTGAAATTGTCCGACGGTACCGTTCAATGGCTACTATGATGAGGAAAACTGACAATTTTAAATGCAATCAGTTGCTTATTATTGTAGTAACAATATTGTTCTCGTGGACACAAATATCCAGTAAATTAATTTTCAATAATTATTCTCTTTCCTGTATTCTTATTTGTTATGTTGTGAATAAGTTATTAATCTCTAAAATTTTATTTTCAAGTTTTAAAATGAGCTTTTACCTCTCCTTGCATATAAAAACGTTAAAATTAATTTTAATGTAATGAATTTTTGAACTCGATAGACGACTCTGTAGGCTGTGGGATAATGTGAGAAATTTTAGTCAAGTATGGTTGGCCAGAGTTCATTTATTTCCGATTTCAAATTTGCTTTAACATGCGAGTCTATGGAGAAGTACTGTGCGCCAATTTTGGAGTGTTTTTTTGCCGTTTTTCTATAGGATAATCTTGTTCTAATTCTGCTGACATTCTCTCGATAATCCACTTGAAGGAGAACCCAAGGTACGCTGCTACCTTAGACTATGCTAAAACTAGTGTACACTCCTTAATATTGGAACAAAGACAACGGGAAATAATGCGTCTATCGCTCTCACACAAATACAGTAGTGCAGCGTCCATTGCTTTTTATGTAATTGTAATATAATTCCTAACAAACAAATCGATAGGAAATATTGGAACTGGAATGTTTCGTTTTCCAATGGTACAGTCGAGAGAACACCATGCATTGGAAATATGTTTCAAATGGTTTATGGGACGGCGGCTAGTTTGGCCTTTTGATACTTGGCTATGTCATTCCTTAATGGTTTATAAGTACCGTAAGTTCTATGCTATTACGGGGAGGGAGGGGGGGGGGAACTCTCTGTTTGTAACTCGATCTTCTCGAAGCTTGGGAAAGGCTTTCAAAATCTTCTTTCGCCAATCGATTAATATGGTTCATCGCACGAACCAGTTCGAAGATGGTCGAAAACGGCATAATGGCACGTGCTCTAATGGTAACATTATGACACCCCCTAGGAATTTTCAATGCTAAGCTATAGTAAGAAATACGAGGAGAAATCAGTAAATAACGCCATTCATTTTTTTTCAAAGAACTTTACAAAACATACAAATATACACATAAGTGCAACGGAAACTATACGTCTTTATCCAAGAGGGGCATTCAAATTTGGCCTTTATTTTGTTATAAGATCAGGAAACTACAAAACATCACACACACCCCAATTATTATTCAAAGAACTCTCCTTGCTTCTCTACACATTTTTTCCAGCATTCTGGGCATCTGGATACCGGTTCTGTAGAAATCTTCAGGCTGAAGTCGAAACCACGTCAGGGCATCCTTTTTCACTTCCTCATTGGAGCCGAACCTCTGCTCTCCCAAGAACTCTTTCAATGGTCCAAAAAAGTGACAGTCGCACGGGGAGAGATCCGATCTGTATAGATGATGTGATAAGATGTCCCATTTGAGTTCCATCAGTGTGTCTACTACTCAAAGTCAAAAAAATAGAATATCAATATTTTAACGTCTAGGTCATTAAAACTTATCACTTTTTTGTTTAAAACAAAAGAGATAGACATTTGCATTTTTTTTCTATGAATGGTTAAGTAGCCATCGTTAATCTAACAAAAAAAATTTAAATAACATTAAAAACCTAAATTATGCAAATTTTCTTTGTGACGACATAAAAATAGAATAGTCAACCACATGTGACAAAAAAATAGAATATTCCAAACACTATTCAAAATAACATCAAATATTACATTTATTCAAATTTTAAAGCTAAGAAAAGGTATAAAAAGGATTATACTTCGTGCAATTGTAGAGTAATATTGTCTATTGCATCAATATGGGAAGAAAACGAGATCTTTCACCGTCTACAAAACGTATTATTGTTCAGTTATCTGCTGATGGGAAAAACCAAAGTGAAATTGCGGACATTGTTAAATGTTCACATTCAACTGTTTCTAAAGTTATCTTGAAGCACAAGAAAGGCTTGGGCACGCACACCAAGAGATACAAATGCGGAAGGAATCTCAAAACATCAGCCAGGGACCATAACAAATTATGTCGCATAGTGGAAAAGCATCCGTTTTGGCCTTCCAGAAAGTACCATCAGGAATGGAAGTCAACTGTGAAAGTGTCCCAACGAACAACACTTAGAAGAATTCGTGATTTGGGATTTAAATGTCGTGTTCCCAAACGAAAACCTCTTCTCACACGAAAACAACGAGCCAAACGATTAGCTTGGTGTAACGAACATGTCAACTGGACGGAAGAAGAATGGTGTAATGTAGTGTTCAGTGACGAATCCAAATTTTCCGTGGCTTATGGAGATCAAGGGTGCCGTGTGTGGCGAAAAAAGGTGACGAATTTCTAGAGACGAAATTAAAAAGGGTTGTTAAATTCCCAGAGAGTGTGATGGTTTGGGGATGCATGTCTGCCAGAGGCGTTGGAAGGCTCGCCTTCTTAAAGGGAACTGTCAATGCTAAGGCATATAAAGATGTCCTGGAATACTTTCTCATTCCATCCATAGAAGATCAGTTTGGAGATGAAAACATCATTTTTCAACATGATTTGGCTCCTGCCCACGCTGCTAAAACAACCACACAATGGCTTCAAACTCATTCTTTACATCTTCTTTCGTGGCCTGCCAACTCCCCTGACTTAAACCCCATCGAAAATGTGTGGAATATCGCTAAGAAAAGATTATGTGAATATCCTGCCCAAAATAAAAAAGATCTACAACAAAACATTGCTAACGTTTGGAATGAAATGAGTGCAGAGGAGTGTAAGCAATTGGCATTGTCAATGCCCAAAAGAATACAAGCAGTTATTGAGGCAAACGGAGGACCTACTAAGTATTGACACAAATTTATTGTCATTTAGTGTTTATCTTGTCAGCAAGACATTTTATGAAACAAGTGTTTGAATATTCTATTTTTTTGTCATAAGTGTTTGACTATTCTATTTTTTTGTCGTCTGAAAACAAATTGCACATTGTAAACTTTTGATGTTATTCTAATGCTTTTTTTGCTAGAATAAAGGTGACTAGTTTGCCAGTTATTAAAAAAAACGTCAAATGTCTCTCTTTTCTTTTAAACAAAACATTGCTAGTTTTCTGTGATCTCTAGAAATCAGAATGTTAATATTCTATTTTTTTGACTTTGAGTAGTATAGTCAGTTTGGCTGCATGTGGTCTAGTATTGTCTTGGTAAAGATTCCTGGTCGATTTTTCCTTAGTGCAGGCTTCAGGGACGTCCTCAAAATGTCACAGTAGTAGGATGCATTTATGGTTCGACGTTCTTCCAGAAAATCAACATGAATGATATTCCTAATGTCCCAGAATACAGTCGCCATCACTTTCGTTGCCGACTGTATCATCTTGAATTTCTTGGGTCGTGGTGAGTCAGTGTGTCGCCAATCCACGCTCGCACGCTTGCTTTCAGGAGTATGGTGATAAATCCATGTCTTATCGGTGGTCACAACATGCCTTACGAAGCTGTCACCTTCCCTGACATATCGCTGCAGCGGCATGGAACAGATTTCCTGCTGAGTGGTTTTGTGATCCTAGGAGAGAGGCTTGCAGAGGACCCGTAAGGACAGATCTTGTTGAATTTCAGCTTATCGAGGATGATGGTCTCCACATTGCCAGTACTGATGTTCGTGTTGAAACCGATTTTCGGACATGAATCCGCCTGTTGTCCTTTATCAGCTCATTTGTACGTGCGATGATGCCACTTGCCACTTGAGGTTCATTGCCGGTGGATTCTTGCCCTCCTTCAAACTTTTTGCACTAGCAACCGGATGAATAGTGCTGCATTTGCACTACAGGCAGTAGTTACCATCCCAACAATGAAAGTTTAGATTTTTACAACAATGAAATTTACAAAATATAAGTCCAGGTCAAATTTGAACGCCTCTCGTATTATACAGGGTGAGGCATTTATCTTGAGACAACTGAAAGACGTTTTTGAAAAAAATGTTCCAGAAAAAAGTTATTTGATTCAGGGGTGGAAATGCAACGGCAATGCTCATTTTTCATTGGGTGAATGGGTTCAAGGTTATTTCACAGTCAACTTCGTTTTTTCAAATGGAAACCTATATTTTTCTCATCAGTTCCGCAATCTACGAAAAAAAAAACAACCTTTGTTCGAAAAATTATTCTGTTGGACCTTTATTTCTTGTGTAATTCAACTTTGAAATTTGTTCGCACTACATGAAAACTGAATATCTTTAGTAGGCCTACACTTCCTAATTCAGAGCAATTACAATGCGATTACAATGCTCAAAATGATGACCTTCGGCTTCGATACACTTATTAATTCGCTTTATAAAAGATTGATGCGCACTCAAAAGTTTCTTTCTTAATATTCCTACAGGCATTTCGAATGCGCTCCTTCATGTCCTCTCGAGTTGTTGGTTGCGTCTGGTATACCTTTTCCAAGGTAACCCCATGGGAAAAAGTCCGGAGAAGTGAGATCTGGTGATCTAGCAAGCCAATTAATTCGACTGCCCCTTCCTATCCAACGAGCATTGTAATCGCGATCTAATATTTGTCGCGCAATCAGTGAAAAATGGGCCGGGCACCCATCATGCTGAAACCACATGTTTTGGTAAGTTCCAAAGCTTTTACTTCATCGAGCAGTAGCGGTAAGTCTTGGTCCAAAACATTTCTGTATTTCTGTCCATCCAATTTACCGTCAATAAAATAGGGAAATATCAATTTGTTACCCAAGATTCCATACCAAACATTGACAGTCCAAGGGCGTTGATGCTCAACTTGGCATAACCAGTGTGAATTTTCTGCAGACCAATAAAGCATGTTGTGCCGATTCAACTCTCCATGATTAGTGAAACCCAATTCATCGGAAAATAAGATGCGAAGAAAGAAATTATTATCCACTTTGATTCTACCACGTGCCCATTGACAGAATATCACTCGATTCCTAAAGTCATCTCCATGGAGATCTTGATGTAATGACACATGACACGGGTGAAATTTGTGACGCTTCAGGATCCTCAGAACACTTCTTTGGAATATTCCAGAATTGCTAGAAATCGCGCGAGAACTGATATGAGGATCATGAGCGACTGCTGCTAACACAGCGATTTCATTGTCTGCATCAGTTACTGATCGTCGGGGTTCTCTTTTTTTCGGTTGTACACTTCTGAAGACTGTTTCACAACACGATAGAAAGAAACTACGCGAAGAAGTATCTCTATCAAGGAATCGTTCAGCGTATAAACGTATTGCTTGATCAAAATCTCGTTCAGATTCACCATAAATTAAAATCCTTTCAATTTTTCCATATTAGCTTACAATGGAGTGAAGAACTAGACTTGAAAATGAGGATGAGTGAACTGAAAATGTACATCTTCATAAAGTTCGTTACTTGCTCGTCTAAGGTCATCATTTTGAGCATTCGTTACAATAATACAAAAACAGACAAAGTTGAATATCATAAGAAATAAAGGTCCAACAAAATAATTTTTCGAACAAAAGATTTTTTTTTTCGTAGATTGCGGAACCGAAGAGAAAAATATAGGCTTCCATTTGAAAAAAACGAAGTTGACTTTGAAATAACTTTGAACCCATCCAACCAATGAAAAACGAACACTGCCGTTGCATTTCCACTCCTGAATCAAATAACTTTTATTTGGAACATTTTTTTCGAAAACGTCTTGTTGACGAGATATTCAGTTGTCTCAAGATAAATGCCTCACTCTGTATATAAGGGCATAATGGGCCTACAACTAAATCCACTCTCCATACTAACTGCAAATAATTATTTTAACTTAATTATTTTATAAACGTAGGAGTTGTGATAAAATATTTATTAATTAAGATATATAAAACTCCTTTAATTAAAAGAAAAACAAATAAATTAAAATAAATAATAGAAAACAATGAAAAAAGTCACCCAATTGATAAAGTAAATGTTGAAGGACGAAAACAAATGAAACAAAGGTCTTGTGGAGAAACTCGGATGAAATACAGAAGATACACACAAGAAACGAAGATCTAGTGAAGAAATGTTAAACGAACACAGGTAGGCACACAGTTACAGATGAAGAAGGTCTATGATGAAAGTTCAATGATTGGTAATTAATGGAGTTTTATTTATCTTAATTAATATATACTTTAACTTAAAACCACCCTCCAAAACCCTCCTTGAGTTCATACGAATATTCGCCCGTGTCCAAGCTTATTGTACACCTGGCTCGTGCTCTCTCCTCGATTTCCTATTTTCAGTCTATTTTCCCCCTCCTTCCTCTCAAATTTCGCGCTATTGCGCAATTCAACATCGCTTCCGGCTGCAGGCTTTTTGCCCTACCATCTATTGCCACGCTTACGCGGTATGCGCCTATTTGATTTATTGCAATCATTAATAATATTATTATTGGTAATAGATGACGCCTGTAACCGATCGCTGGAAGCAGACGCTGCGGGGTCTATGGAAGTAAAGACCCTGACCAGGGGACTCCGCTCGCGCTCAGCTCTGTTCACAACTCTTTGTGACACAGATTTTCAAAAATCCAATATTTTTCAATACACACGCATAGACTCTGTCACCATAAGACTGCTGCCCCCAAAGTTTATTTGTGCACTAAAAAATTTTGAATTTTTGAAATTCTGACTTCGGATTCTTAAAGATCATCAAAAAATAGAATATGAATGTCTACAGACCCACTCTCTATCTCTTTGTCTTCATCGATAAAACTTTAAAAATTCCACACTTTCAAGGTTTCTATCTCATAAACGGTTGGATCAATTGAAAAAAATGAGGCGTGGTCACCACTTTCTTATTTTTTATTTATTTTATTTATTTATTTATTTATTTGCATCCAGAACTAGATAAATTACAGAAGAAAATATCAATAAACTATACTACAAGAAGAGATAGATCAAAGGAATTTGAACTCTTCCTGATGGTTCTTAACATAACTTTTTAAACAAAATCTAAAGTGAATACAGGAGTAAACACACAATGGTGAGCAGCATAAATACGGTTTACAACGAATTTCAAAAGGAAGTTGATTCCAGTATTTCACAGAATTAAAAGGAAAACTTTGTCTCATCAGCGAAGACTTACACTCATTGATTTCAAACTTATACAAGCGTATAGTACGATATGAAGAAGAATCAGATCTAAATTACCTACTAAAATCATGGAATGGATGACTACTGTTCCTTAGGAGATCAGCTAATTCTAATAATCTATACAAAATAATTAGCGAATCTAAATATAAAATATTATTTTTTTTACAAAAATCGAAAATTGAAATTCTGAAGTCCAAATGGAAGAGAGTCCTAATATTCCTGTTGTATGAAACTTTGACTCGTTTGATTAAATAGTTTTGAATGTTTCCCCAGATGATAGTCCCATACGTAACAATCGTTATCGTCTAGGTAACTAAGCAGGGCATCTCCGATGGGACACTGCAGTTAATGCTACTGTACATGTATCTTTTCGTAAAATATGACCGTAACAAGTTTATAAAAAAATTTGGAATATTGAAACTTTCTAAATCATTTAACAGTCGTCCTCTAGGTACAATATCAAAAGCCTTAGATAGGTCAGTTTTTGCTATATGAACCATTTTGCCATCCTGAAAACTTTCTAGGCATTGTCTATAGATTTTCAGTAATACAAATTTTGCACATAAACCCGGTCTACTCCCATATTGAGTATCGGGGAGATTGTCATTGATCGTGTTAATTACGTTTTTAAAGATACACTGATCGATCACTTTCGAAGCAGAAGCATACTGTCACTGGTCTGTAATTTAAGATTTCATCTGGATCACCAGACTTGAAGATTAGCCTAATACGAGGACGCTTCCAGGCTGATGGATACTTGCCAGAGGTAAATATTTTCTTGGTTATACATACTAGCATATCAGCTATAACTCCAGTGCAGTTTTTAATAAGTGGTTTACAAAGAACATCTTACTGACAACCTGCCGGAAATCTTGTATCCCTCATCGCCTGGATGACCTCAGTAATGCCAATATTGAAATCGATTCTATGTTCATTATTCAGCGGCCAGGCGTCTGTAGTAACCAGATAGCTAGTGTCTATTATTACCTCGAAAGGGTTACTGCACAACTTCAAAAATTCATGTTTTGTCAGACGATAGAGCAGGACAATCCTTTTTTCTTGACTCGTTAACAAAGTTCCATAGCTGTTTCGGGGATGACTGGGACATAAAAGCCTTTCTCCTAACCATCTTACAGGTTGATTTAAACTCTCTATTCGATGCCACCAGAGCCTGCTCAAAGACCTGCTGATTACCCATAAGCCATAGTTTATAGAGATCATTCTTTTTTTTCCCCAACATTCACTACATTGAGCATTCCACCATTTCTTTCTTCTTTTATGATTATTTGATACTTTCCGTATTAGACCACCCCATGTCAAGAGCTTTCCAAATCGTATTATGAAACAATTTTACCAAATCTGACAGTATCAATTTCTTTCATTCTACTCTTGATGTTAAATAACAGTACTTTATGGTCTAATTTGTAAAAATCCACACACTCTATAGATTTCAATATTAGATCTAAAGGTAAAAACATCTGATCAATTGTAGACGAAGTCTCGTTGAACTCGAGTGGGTACATTAATCATAGGAGACAACTGCAATAAAGAGAAGAACTGAGTCACTTTAAGAGAATTGCTGTCCTGTTTATCAAAATGTATATTAAAAATCACCAATCACGATATTTCGATATTCATTATCAATCACGGAGGAAAAAGCATCCAGCATCTCATTAATCTTTACAGTTATTGGTCTGTACACAACAACAATTCTAAGCTTCGTACCATGAATATCAACAATCACCGACACAATGCTCAAACCATCAAACATTACACATTTTCCCGCCTTGCATGGAAAATATTTTTTACTAGTACCGCCTCCTCTGATAGGTCTATCGGCACGAAACATATTGTATCCGGGGAAAATATGTGAAATCTCAGTATCTGAAGCAGTGTTGCCAGATGTAGCATTTTTGATGCGACGGTAGCATATTTGAGGTCTAAAAAGAGGCCGTAGCATAAACCGTAGCATAATTAAGATTGTAGCACTTTTGTAGCATATTTTGCGATTTTGTAGCACGTTTCACAAAATCCAGATACCAGGTACATGAAACGTCATCATGAGTCACCAATTGTACTCTACTTGCATATTACATAGCACTTAACCCAATGGGCTCTTATAGGCAGCATGGTTTGCAGTGATAGTAGCATATATAAACCCTGAAATCTCTGCATGGAATTTCATAATGTAGAAGACCTCTGGAGTTAGTCAGGCTTCTTGCCTATTTCAGTGTATTTCATGTGGAATTTATTCTGGTAGGGTTAACTTCGTGAAAGCACTACTTCTGTCCCACCCGAAGAAATGTATACTTCACTGTTCGATTGTCGATTGTCTGCGTGGAATTCAGTCGGGACCCACTGCTGTTACTGTACTGCACGACGGTTTCACTCGATGTACGATTGCCCATCATAAATTAAGGTAAGATCATGCCACCATGTGATTATTTATTTATTTATTATTTAATATGCTTAAATTGTTGTTGCATGATGACAGTATTAAATGAGCGTGGACTGTTGTGCCTTCATTGTAAAATTCTAATTATGGAACACAAGCATGATTATGATGGAACATACATATCATTAACACCATCAACTTAAATGTTATCACGTTTTAATAAATACATGTATCAAAAATTTAGTGAAAATGAAACTTTTGAATGAATGAATGCAAGTATTTGAAAACTTCGTTATTAATAAAAGGTTTAAATTATAAGTAGTGGTTTATTTCTTTTATGTTAAGCTATCACAACTGCAGTTTATGACAGGCTTATATGTAGCATAAAGCGTAGCAAAATTGAGATGGGTCTGTAGCATAAAGTAGCATAATTCAGGTGGCACTGTAGCATTTTCCGTTTTCAAAACCTGGCAACACTGATCTGAAGGTTTTAACCAAGTTTCTGTTAACATATAAACATCACATTTGTTGGAAACAACCATACCAATCAATTGATCCAGTTTATTTATCAATGATCTCATATTAGCATAAGCACATCTGAACTGTTTATGATTGTTCAGTTGAACTAGGCCTCCCCTTTAGATTACGGTTTTCTTCACCTAATAAATCTGGGGTTTTCCCATTGAAACGTTTGACATAAGTCCCCGCCGGCCAGTTATCCGGGTTCTGCCAATTAAATTTTTTATCATCTGCAATACTTACAAAGACTAGTGTAGATAAATCTCCATGACGAGTAATCCAACGTCCAATACACAAATGTCATACAATAAACGTCCATTCCATTTATACATAAATGACCTGGTCCAAATACAGAAAAAAATTAAACAACTGTCTAAAAAATCTACTTCCGATAGAAATTTTAAAAAAGTTTGTGAATAAAAGTTACTTCAAATTATTCATGGTAACCAGCCCTTACAGTTCATTCATTCATACTTCAAATTAGCTTCTAAACACTTTGGTATAGATTCCAAATTTGCCTTTACCATCTTATTTCGCCTATATTATAGGAGAAGTTGGAGCCAAACACTGTGGACAATATTCAACAAGGAAGACAGGAAACCACTGATCCACATATGATTTTTATTCTGACGGATGCGCATTTCTGCAGCCACGCTGCCTTCTTCAGCGTACACGAAGGATTTGATCTGCACAGTTTCCTGTTTGATCTGCACAGTTTCCATTAGTTTGTCTGTGCAGATCAAATCCTTCGTGTACGCTGAAGAAGGCAGCGTGGCTGCCGAATGCGCATCCGTCAGAATAAAAATCTTATGTGGATCAGGGGTTTCCTGTCTTCCTTGTCGCCTATATTAGCAAAAAACTGGATTTTGATAAGAGTAAAACTGGTACTTCCGTTTGGAATTTTGAAAAATTTTCATAACAAAAGTTGTTTATAATTGAAATTGGAACACTTTTTAGTCCATACAAAATTTTCATAAACGCAATGTTTAACCAGATATTTCAAAATTTATATTTTGACGCTGGAGTAAACTGATATTTCCGGTTCACCGATTCCACTGAAAAACTAATCAGACCTCCAGAGGAAGATTATAATCTTAAGTTTAAAGTTAGGTCTCGATAGCCTTGGCCGTTTGGACGCTATCGTGGACACATACACACACACAGACACACACACATTTTCCGGAAATCACTTTTTCGTAATCTAGGGACCCTAAAACGTGAAGATCAGTGAAAATCTGGAGGTCGAAATTTTTCATGATCACAATACTATGTATAAGAAAGTAAAAAAACACCAAGAATAAAACATTTCTCGAATATTGTGTACAAACTGAATATACCATTAAAAACAGGGGTTCCTATTTAAGATTTCAAAGTTACCCCCTCCCCCCAGCCCCCGCGAAATAATTCATTTTCGATTTTGGACATTTTTTCGTACAATGCTTAGTTTCCGAGATATTCAGCAGAACGGAAAATCGAGGTTCTACCGTAATAGAGTTCTGATTTGATATGCTACAATGGCAGTCTTCGGAAGATGACATAATAAGCTTAGAAATAAGAAACTTTTTATCCATAAGAACTTTTACAAGAAGTTTCATATCTGTGTCAAACCTTTCTAATGTTTCACAAAAATGCTGTTTTCCTCGATTGTTCATCTACTTGACGCGCTGTTTTGCCCCTTTTTGCTCCAAATTGAAGATCTCAGAAAGCGAAAAAGTTTCTGTCATGTGCAAGAATTAACAGGTAGTGATACATACAACCTTGAAAGGTAATAAAGATATTTACTCATGAATTAAATAAATGCCAAAGTATAGTACAATGCTGATCACTTGCCAGGTTAAAATATATTTTTCCACGTAAATAAATTAAATAGCAATGAATATAAAAAAAAACAGAGCTTATTTAGCAAATGGAAGCGTGGCCAAATGCGGTATTTGTTGAAAATTACAACGAAACAGGTAAGCAGTCCAGTGGAATCTGAAGCACGATCGTCGATCCAAACCCCCTTCAAATGATTAATACAGGTGAGAACCACACACGCACTGCTGGCTGAAACAACCAACTCTGACGAATAACGCTGTACAACGTAGAACCGCTGAACTCTCAGACAACTAGGAAACAGGTAAGTAAATCATTAGATAGAAATAATAGACAATATGCAATAGGTATACATCCAAGTAATACGATATATCAATTCAATAAATTCTAATTTGAGATATAGTTATCTTAGTAGAATAGGGTCATCAATACACAATAGGCCCTAAGAACCATTCATAACTAATTTAGCAAATTTATCAAATACAAGAGTCCGTTGCTAAATAATATAATTTGATACAAGCTAAGTTTATGCTAATCAATGTCTCTGACGAAACGTGGAACTTAACAGTCTTGCTTGAAATCAAAACTTTATCAAGCCACTGAAATTAACTCTTCAGATTAAGAATTTTGGAAAGAGTTACTCAAAACATATGTAAAATGGTTCCAAAGTTCTCACATACACTTACTCACACGGGCCGATGGTCGTGTCTGTGTCTAGCGCAGGCCACACGTAGCGCAGGTCGTGTCTGGGGACCACTCTGGGAGGTGGGGGCATGCAATGGGTCCATTGGTGTATCTGACATCCACTCTGCGTGCTACTTCCTACGTCGATCTGCTTGGGAACCACCTGCACCCCTTCATGAACTGTTTTTATCCCGCAGGCGACGGCATCTTCCAGCAAGAGAATGCGCCCCCACACACGGCACTTAAGCCACGGCAGTGACTGGAGGAACATGCTATCAACTTCACGACAATGATTTGGCCTCCACGTTTCCCAGATTGCAATCCCATTGAATATTTGTGGGACGTCTTCGAACGATCTGTCAGGTCGTCACTTGCACAACTGGTAAATGCAGCATCGTTATGGAGTGAGTGGAGGTGGTATGGCTTGCAGTGCCTGTGAATGTGTTCTGGGGACTGGTAGACTCTCTTCTACGACAGGTCGCCACCATTATCCGGGCCAGAGGGGGCCCAACACGTTATTAGCCATGTGTGCTATAACTGGTGGTATGTGAGTGTAAATAACATACAACTCCAAATGGAAAAATACTTAAGAGCCATGCTTGCTCTCTCAAATGTAATGACTCCTCGAAGACAGCATTAAACTCTTCGCTGTTCTCCGCTATGAAAATGGCGAGATAATTATGCCAATAACCAGATACGTGGCGATATAAAATAACAACAAAATCTTCAGAAAACTTAACGCTATTACCGTTTAAAGTGCTCTTCTCAGGAACGACCTTCCATTTCGCCTGTAGAACGGGACACAGTTCATTTACTGTTGCAGGTAGAGAAACTTCTTCTTCTATCGACGCTGACCTGCTCATCCAATTCTGCAATGTCAAATTTATTATTAATACTGGCGGGTGAGTTCGGTTGCAAGTTACAAAAATTCCCAACATCCGTCGCTAAGTACGGCGACAATCCATTTAAAAATCCAGCCGAGATACGACTCTTGCACAATGAAATTACAGTCAATGTTTCTGGCTCACTCTCTACGAATTCTTGCTGAAACTCATTAGAAACGCAAATATTCAATTCCTGAATATTCTGCTGCTCCATACATTGCGCTGAATTCGTCTCGGAGAGATTCTGAGCTAACCATCCCGCTCTATTCTTCCTCGGCCTTCTCAGTCCATCTCCAGCCTGACGTGTCTCCTCTGGAATTTTCCTTTCCCTCCGTTGGCGACGCCGGCCAAACTATTTGACAGAAGGGGTCAGCGCGAACTCGAGCAATATTCTTTATACTAGAATGTATGCGTTCTGAATTTTCCTTCACTGTGGGCTCTCGTTCTCCTCGGCAAATCACGTGATAGTTTTCACTCAAAATCAAGTTTTTGGTATTTTTCATGTAAAAACGAATGTTTAATATACAGGGTGTTTTTGAACTCGGTGTACAAACTTCACAGAGTTACAGGTGATAACATACAGAACATTTTTTACTAAAGAATGGATGGTCCACAGTTCACCATTAAACAATTAGTTAACAATTATAGTGACAACTGATTACAGTAACTGTTCAAAGGAGCTACCACGAACAGTAACACATGCCTTACAACGTCGAGACATTGATTGGCGAATAGTTTCAAAAATGCCCGCCTGTAACGTACAGTCGGGTGCAAAAAGGTTTAGATTTAAGTCATAGTTCAGCACGTGAATAGCACATCCCAAGCATATACCTGCTACCCTAGTTTCATTCAGAAGGGACAGATCCAGTCTAATCTGCCTTGACTCTCATTCCCAGATGCAATTGCAATTCTGGCAATTAAGTCCTCATCCAAGTTAACAGGAGTCTCATAAACTTGACTCTTCATGTGTCCCCACAGAAAAAGTAATCCAGAGATGACAAATCAGGAGATCTAGGTGGCCAAGCAACAGGTCCACCTCTGCCAATCCATTGGGCCCCGAAAGCAATAATTGAAACCACATCCGAATTGCGAATGGCAATTGGTAAATGTTCCAACAGTTCTGGCAATTGTTCCTCCAAAAAGATTTGGTAGACCTGGCCATTGAGTCGACGGGGAACCATAATTGCACGCATAATTCAACTGGTAATGGGTGAACTTTGGACCATCCATTCTTTGGTTCAAAAAAAAAAAGTTCAGTACCATCCTGTGAAGTTTGTGCACCAAGTTCAAAAACCCTGTGAACAGGCTGGTTCTAAAATGGTGAATCAAAAACACCTAGCGCTGTTTTGTGGGTCAAGATAAACATAAAGTTCGTCATGAAAAATGTCGAAATCTCAACCCTTATATCCTAAACAAACCGCGAACTTTCCTCATCATCCCAAGAAATGAGCAGGCCGAGGACCCTTCAACGAGTACTCACACAGTAACTCGTAGGTTAGGCGTTTCTCATGAAACGGTATAATAACAATCTGCAATCTGGGGGAGGCCATGGCCTGGTGGGCTTCTGTGAAGTTAAGCTACATCAGGCACGGCTAGTCACTGGATGGGTGACCATCCGCGATAGTCAATCCTTACCCCCCCCCCCCCCCGGCTGCTGCGACCATCATACAGCAGTCGTGAATCCAGATCTATCCAGGGACCCAACTCGTCGGCCTTTGGCCATACAGGCCCTGGATGGACTTATTAGACCCCAATTAATAAAATAAAATAAAATACTCGTTCCATATTCATGGATAAGATAAGGATTACCCAGCACGAAGAGCATTTCGTGCATTTATTTTCTGCAAAGGTGACGATGGAACTTTTCGATGACATAAGGAAAGGTTGATTTTCTTCGAAACTATGACGAAATGTAGCAAAATTTCGCGAGGTTTTAACATACTTCGTGAAGTGTTTATGGGTATAAGGGATTAGGTTAAGATTTCGATATTTTGCACGAGGAAATTTATCTTCATTCTGACCCACAAAACAGCGCTAGGTACTTTTGATTCACCATTTAAGAATCGCCCTGTTTAAGAAGTGAGATGCTTTTAGAAGATCGTTGTTACACTATATTAACAGCGATACGAAGTGTAGATCGTTGTTACACAGTACTTCTAATAAATCATGTAGACAAGCAATTTCTCAATAAGATAATAGTTCCTTTTTGTAGTATTATGCAGGGTGATTACAAAAGAACTTCACACTTTTAAAAATTTATTTACATCAAAGCTATTCAGAATATAGAAACACCACATACGGATTCTTAAAGAAAAACTCTTGAAGTTTATTGTGACACAGTTAAAGATGCTCAATATGCCCCCCTGTCGTGACACGGCATACATCAATGCGGTAGTCGAATTCGTCCCAAACCCGCATTAACATGTCTCCATCAATCCCACATATCGCTACCGTAATGCGTTCTTTCAGATCGTCTAGGTACGGGGAAGGGGTAGGGTGAAGACCTTGTCCTTTACACACCCCCATAAAAAGAAATCACAAGGTGTGAGGTCGGAGCTCTGCGGTGGCTACTTTGCAAGTTCCAGGTTATTGTTTGCTCGACCAATCCACCGCTGTGATTTCTTTTTATGGGAAAGTGTGTAAAGGACAAGGTCTTCAACCTACCCCTTCTCCGTGACCTAGACGAGCTGAAAGAACGCATTACGGTAGCGATACGCGGGATTGATGGGGACATGTTAATGCGGGTTTGGGACGAATTCGACTACAGGGGGGCATATTGAACATCTTTAACTGTGTCACAATAAACTTCAAGAGTTTTTCTTTATGAATCCGTATGTGGTGTGTCTATAGTCTGAATAGCTTTGCTGTAATAAATTTTTAAAAGTGTGAGGTTCTTTTGTAATCACCCTGTATAATACTAACAAGATTAAACAGAGTATTAAAAAAACGACCTTAATGAAACTTTCACTATCGCCTAGCTATATCAGTCCAAATCTTGAAAACTACTGAACCGATTTTGATGAAACTTGGATTTATCCCTAAGTTGAAAGATACTTAATACCAATAAAAAAAGAATTATTGCAATTCGATTTCTAGTTTCTGAGAAATACGTGGACAAACATACATATAAACACACACTTATGAAATTTGGCATACTTGTTTAGAAGCCCTCATAGACTAACATATATGAACATTGTGCAATTCCAACAATATTATATACATACGCAACGAATTGATAACTTTTTTTTGAAGTCGGTTAAAAACATAAGGAATTATACATGAACATCTTAATTTTAAGAAATAACTTAGCAGTTTACTGTTTAATACGGACATAAAATGCAAGGTTGAAAGCAACGATGATCTCTCCGAGATAGGTACCGCAAACGCGCAAACAAGCGCCGCGGCGGTTATTTGGTTCAGAACAAATTCAATGCGCGCTTAATTGGTTGCGGCGCTTATTTCTCTCAAAAGGTAGAAAAATGAAATGGTGAAAAAATAATTCGCAAAATTTTAAAATAATGTACACCGTTTATTGAACAAACGATACAATCATGAATTATTTATAATTCTTTATCAAAATCTAAATCACCATCACTTTCGTCAATCACAATTTCGTGTTCACTGTTAATAACATCACGGAGTTTTAACATCTGAATACTTTCCTTTGAATAAACTTTGTGCACCCTCCTGGTACAACCGCTGCGTCAATGATCATTTTTTTCAAGTTGTTGTTTAATTATTGCCAAAATGTGACATCTGAAACTGTCCCATATAAGTAGTCGCTTTTTAAAACTGAACGTGTGCAGATATTTTACAGTAAGATTCATCCAGCCATTGTGAGAATTTGCGGAAACTTTGTCTCCAGGTCTGGTAATGGTCGTTTGCGCTTCAACACTACACATGGCTTTAGTTTTTTGCCATCTGCTCTGTGCGTCAAATCAGTGCGATATTTTATGCATTGAAGTCCACTGAATTGTGATTGTTAGCGCACGACAAAACTTTGTGGAATCTCTTGTTTTGTCTGTAACAAAATAACTAATTGTTCAATTTTAACAAATTTTTTTTTCAATTTTCATTCAGATTACTTTTAAAATAAACAAACAAACTCAAAATTAACTTAAAAACAGGTGTGACAAAACTTTGTGGAATTTTGGAAAAAAGTAATAAATAAATTAATTAAAATAAATCTGAACCTTCCCCCTTGACACATTAATGGATTGTCTCCCCATGTTGATTAATTTACATGGACACAATAATTGAACATGGCTCCTAGAGGTAAACAACTGTCTGAGAGTGAGATAAAAGAAATTTTACTATTAAAATCTCAACATGTTAAGCCAAATAAAACGATCAAAGGGTGTTATCTACAATTTCTGAAGAATTTGGGAAGAAAAAACTAGGAGGTAGGACCCAAAAATTGTCAAACCGTGAGAGGTCCAGAATTATAAGAACCGTTTCGAAGTCTGGATGCTCTACAAAAAGCGCCCTTGCTTCCACACATTTGGATGTGAGTATACGAACTATGCAACGTTTTTTAAAATCAACTCCACTTTTACAATGGAAGAAGATTTCTACAAAACCATCACTGAACCCCAAACATATAGAAGGAAGAAGACAGTTTGCTGTACACAACATGGGAAGAAATTGGAATTCTGTCATATTTAGTGATGAAAAAGAATTTAACTTAGATGGCCCTGATGGGCTCAAATACTACCGGCATGACCTAAGAAATGAGCCCCAAAACCTCTTCAGTCGTCAGTTTGGCTCTATTATGATCTGGGCAGCATTTTCTGCAATAAATAAACTAAAAATGCCACCAGATATGTGGATTCTAATGGAACATTTGCTGCCAGTGGCACCACCTATTGCTGGATCAAATTAGGTATTTCAACAAGACAATGCAAGCATCCATACTGCTCGTGAGACCAAAGAGTGGGAAATATGTTTGGTCTCAATTTCCCAATGAATGGGAAATTGAAGTGATGGAATGGCCTGCAAAAAGTCCTGACAGCAAATTTATGGGGAATATTGGTCAGAAAGGTGTCTTCTTCTTCGTGCCTCTACCGGATCCGGGCGCTGGCGACCAACATGCGCTATGAACTACGATCCAGGCTTGGATGGATTATTTGTTTAGTAGACAGATTTGTAGTCTTCCTAATATCATCGAACCAGTCCTACGTGGTCTTCCTCTTCCACGTTTTCCTTGGACTTGCCCTCCAGAGCAAGGAGGCGCATGCGGTACATATCTCCATTTCGTTTGATTGCCCCAGAAACCTCATCTTTCGCTGCAGTATTGATGTTAACAGATGTCTTTCCGTACCGCCTCTTTGGATTACCTCCCCGTTAATAACTCTATCTGTCCATTTAATTCGTAGCATGCGTCCCAGAAACCACATTTCAGCAGCACTAATTTTGTCTCGTGCCTCCTTCTTCAATGTCCAGGTTTCACACGCGTACAATAGTACAGGCAGCACTTAACACTTTAAGACTCGCAACCTTAAACTGAAACTGAGTTTTCTTTCGCAGAGTATTTTTTTAACTTTGAAAAACTTTTGCTTTGCTAGTGCTATGCGCATCTTAATTTCTTTTGTTTGGTCACTGTCACAATAAAATTGACGACCGAGATAACAAAATGCTTTAGTCTGTCGCAGCTGTCTTCCATTGCACAAAATGCGGATTGTCGGAACGTTGACTCTCCCCACAGCCATTACCTCCGTCTTCTCTCCGTTTACTCTCAAGCCAAACCTTTCACTTTCTTCTTCGGTAGCTGATACAAGTATCTGTAGTTCTCCTTCAGATTCTGCTATTATGCTATTCTGCATCAGCATATCGTAGGTTATTTATTACATAACCGTTTATCGGAATACCCTCTTCTCTCTCCACTAGGGCATTCTTCACAATGACTTCTGCATAAACGTTATACAGTAAGGGGCTCATCACAAATCCTTGTCTAACACCTCGTTTTATATCGATCCAACCAGTATATTGCTCGTAGTCAATTCTGATTTTGGCTTTATGGTTGTAGTAAATTTTTTTTAGTAAACTTATATCTTTGTGGTCAAGTTGATGCTCCCTTAGAATGTCAAAAAGTCTGTCATGTTGTACTCTGTCGAACGCCTTTTCATAGTCTACAAAGCAGAGGTATAGCGTTTTGTTAACGTCAAGTGATTTTTCTATAATCTGTGCCAACGAGAAGATTGCCTCGCGGGTGCCTTGTCCTTTCCGGAATCCAAACAATTGCTTTCCCATATTCATATTAAGTTTACGCTGTATCTGATTTAGGATAACTTTCATTAGTAATTTCAATGTGTGGTTCAATAAATTGAGTGTCCGGTACAATTACACCCTAATGTATCCTTTCCCTTAGGGATGGATACAGTAATGGCTTGATTTAAGTCAATTGATATTTTATCTTCGTCAATATACACTGAGTGGCCAAATTATTATGACCACCCCCTTAATACAGTGCTGGGCCACCTTTCGCTCTTATTACTGCTTGCATTCTTCGGGGCATGGATTCTATGAGATGTTGGTAGGTTGAAGGAGGAATTTGAAACCAACTCTGAAGAACTGCACCTTCCAATTCCTGCAGATTTGATGGTGCTGGATCCCGCTGCCTGATGGCCCGTTCGATCTCATCCCACAAATTCTCAATGGGATTGAGATCTGGCGATTGTGCAGGCCAACGAAGCAAAGTAAACTCTCCGGCATGTTCTTCGAACCATCTGAGGACGATGCCAACCTTATGGCAAGGAGCATTGTCCTTCTGGAAGTATCCATCCCCATCAGAGTACATCATTAACATAACGGGATGTACTTGATCTGCGACAATACTTAAATAATCTTGGGTACGCACACGTCCGTGCAGAGGAATCAAAGGACCCAAACAATGCCAAGAAAACATCCCCCAAACCATAATACTGCCGCCACCAGCTTGAAGTGTTGTGGCGATACAGGTGGGGTCCATGCTTTCATGTTGTTTTCTCCATATTCTAACCCTGCCATCTGCATGATGCATTTGAAATCGTGCCTCATCAGACCACATGACCCTTTTCCAGTCATCTACTGTCCAATCCTTGTGCTCCTTGGCGAACTTGAGACGTCTGCTCTTGTTCAAGGCTGACAGTAGAGGCTTTCGAACTGGTCGTCGTTTTCCATAGCCTAAACGGTTAATGAGCGGCGAACAGTTCGTTCAGAGGCGGTCACAGTTTGTCCTTGATTAAGATTTGCCGCTATTTGACGCACTGTCGCCCTGGACAACTCTGGCCAATCTCCTTTCAGCTCGAGCATTGAGGAGCCGTGACGACCACACGCTTGACGTTGAGAGCCAGTTTTTTGCTTGGTAGTCCACTTTCTGTAAACATTAATAACTGCTGCTCTTGAACACTTCACAAGTTCAGCTGTTTTGCTGATACTGGTTCCGACACTGCGCGCGCCGACGATCATCTTTAAATATTCTGATGGGATATCATCTGTTTTCTTGCTTTATTTTCTGCCTTTTGATTGCGGTTTGCACAGAAAGGTGTACATCAATGATAATTGTAGTTTTCAACAATTTTCAACAGCTTATGCTTTAACTGCAGATATCAAGCTATCAAGACTGCATGGAACAATATCTCAAATGACACATTAAAAATTTATTTGATTCAATGCCTAAACGCATTTATCAATTAATTAAAGTTAATGAAAAAACAACAAAATATTAATTATAATTTATAAAAGGGAAAAAAGTATAAATTCCACAAAGTTTTGTCACATCTGTTTTTAAGTTAATTTTGAGTTTATTTGTTTATTTTAAAAGTAATTAATATTAAAACATCAACAACTTTGTTTTTGATTCTATTCATAATAATGCAAATAATAAAAAAAAAATTGTTAAAATTGAACAATTAGTTATTTTGTTACAGACAAAACAAGAGATTCCACAAAGTTTTGTCGTGCACTGTATGATTTGCTGGATAATAATTTGTGATCAGGAATAGATCTTCTCATCTATTCCTGGCATGATCGTTATTACACTTAATGAAGAATAGAAGTCATCATTCTATTCGTTCTGAGAAAAACAAAGTAGCTGCGATTATGGTAACTAAGGATCAGCTGATTAGAAATGCATTGGGAAATTCTGTGGCGAGCATAAAACGGTTGGATACTGTTCGCTCTTTGTTTTCTTAAATTAAATAAAACGATGTCGTCAGTTTACCTAAAGCCTGAATAATATGTCCAAATCCAATATTGTCCATATTCTAATGCAGGTCCTGGAAATAATCTGGTTAAAAAGAGTAGAAAAAAATACGAATTGGTAAAACGATGATTGATCTAAAATTACAAAAAATTTTTTTGAAAGCTTTAAAAAAAAAAAAAAAAGTCTCCAGAGGAAAATAAAATCCGCAAGCGGTTTACCAAGGCTTTTTGCAACGTATTTCATGTATAAAAATATAACCTCACATTTGTAAACGTTAATTACTCACTTAATTATTCATTAACATTAGAACCCGCAATAAAACAACTAATCCATTAACATCAAATTAATATAAAGTTAATTGCTTTGTTTATCTATAGCAGCCAGTTTGATTGACTAAAATTCAAATTAGAGCAGTTGCGTAGGCGTTGCGCAATGTCACTTCCGATCGGAATCCGAGTTCATGATCCTTTGCAGTTACTTTTGAGTACTCGCAAGAGTAACTTCGCCCGTCCTTAGCTGAGCCGTTAAAACGAGTACAATACGCTACAAATTGAACAATTCATGGCGAATTTCCTCTCCTTTCAGAAGGTAAATTTATATAATTATAAATAAATAATAATGATAACAAATTCCACTGTAATTAGCTTATTTTATACTTATTTTCAATATTATAATTAAGAATTAACTCGACAGATTTCTGTATAGTCTTAAACCGCCATAAAGTCGTGGGTGGTTAGATTTTACCAATTGGTAAGAAAAATTTTCTGGAATTGCGCGATTAAGATTAGGAATAAATAGCATTTCTCTTTTTGTTCTAATTCGTTAAAGCTATATTAACTAAACATAGTCCACGGAGATTTTTTTTTTTAATTGGTTTAAGAGAATTCTGTAAGTTTTATGCTTCGCGGAAGTTATTAGCGTTTGGTTGTTTTCATTGCGAACGTTTTGATCAAACGATTTGAACAAGAATCCAATCTCTGCATAAATTTCTTAACTTTAAAATTGTAATAGAAATATAACAAATAAGTTACTAAATGCAATTAATAAGCCAAGACTATAAAAAGGAACTAATTTTTTTTTTGGCTGTTTAACGATTGATCTTGGATTCGTTAACTGCGTCGTTTCATGAAGGTAAGCGGGCGCCATTTTTATTTCGGAAATGGCGGGAAACTTGAAACGTAGCTGGTGAAGGAGGAAAAACTGGTTTAATATCAAATTTAGGTCATTTATGGAGTCTAAAGCTCGTTTTTAATAAAAAATTTCAATGACTATTTTAGCTGGCGTCCGATTGCTGATGAATGGAGTTGGAAACCACGGCTCAAGCTCGTAAAAACAATTTGAAGGACTGGGCCAACAGGTAAATTGGAAATTTAATTTCTTTTTTTTTTTAATTTTATTAAGTTTATATATCATAACGTGCAACTCGAGTGTAGTAAAGTGAAAGGCAATCTCTTGACATACACAAAATTGAGATTTCATTCTTTGTTGGAAATTTAAATTTTAAAAACTTTCACAAGAATTATGAGCCCTTAGTGGATGAAATTAAGGTTTTAAGGTCATTTTTGAAGTAAAATCCTAGCTTTATATTGCCAGAGGACTATTTGTAGTATTGTAATCTAAGTTTTGATTTAATATAGCAGTTTTCTTAAGCTTTTGACACTGCAGTCCATTTTTTTTTTCATAGTGTTTATAGTTCGTCTATTATAAGAAGGCGCATGACCTTGTTTGAATGAGAAACATCAGTTCAAGTTCAGGCAATCACGTTTGCCCTTATCCTAAAACTATTTCCTGCATGGCTTAAGGGGTTTGCTTAGGTGACCATGAATTAAAGTTGCTTTGAATAGAGGCTGAGTTAATCCTCTCTCGTTTCCCATGGCAACATATTGGCTCGTGTGCTAAGATAAATTAGATGGACTTTATACAAAAGTTGTTGGACGCCTTCCTGTCTTGGATATCAATGTAGTTATGCAAATTCCAATACAGGGAATGAATAGGAACTTGAGGATGCTCTGTCTGAAGGAGCACCTTTCATCATCTCAGGTATGCAATTAGGACACATCCAAATTTTATCTCGAAAACTGTAAGAGATGAACAAAAAATTCCAATTGCACATTTGTTCAACAGCAAATTTCAAACAAAACAAAAAGTTCATCAAAATCCGATAAGGTGTCCAACGACTTTTGACTCTCCCTGTATTTTTTTTTTTTTTTATCACTTTGCAACCCATAAAAATTTAGGTGCAACTCAAAGGTTAAGAAAGTCTGGTCTAGAGCATGCTGCATATTTTATTTAAGATTAAATTTCTTAAGGAGATTAAATAGGGAAATCGCCAACCTACACAATCAAATGTCATGATTTTGCTGATTGGACTATTTATTCCTACCTTTATTATAAATTCTGTTTTTTTTTTTTTTTTAAATTCACTCAGTATTGAAGGAAGCATTGCTGCCAAGATGTACATTTGGGCAATTAAACTGTGTGGACTGGTAGTTTTTCTTATTTAATCTCCTTAGTATTGTGTACAGTTTTTGGCTTGTCTTGCTATTGAGTTTAATTTGTATACAGGGTGCTTTTGAACTCTGTGTACAAACTTCACAAGGTGATAGGTGATAACATACCGAACAGTTTTTTTTATATACCAAAGAATGGATGGTCCAAAGTTCACCATTAAAAAATGGCTACGGGGAAAAAAGTTACCAACAATTACTTGCAATTTTATTGACAACTGATTACAGTAACTATTCAAAGGAGCTACCACGAACAGTAAACACATGCCTGACATTGTCGAGATATTGATTGGTGAACAGTTTCAAAAATGTCTGGCATGTCACGTACATTCTCAGCTTCAATTGCAATTCTGCCAACTAAGTCCTCATCTGAGTTAACAGGAGTCTCAAACTTGATTCTCAGAAAAAGTAACCCAGAGGTGACAAGGATACCTAGGTGGCCAAACAACAGGGTTGCCTCTACCAATCCATTGGGCCCCAAATTTGCATTGAGATTTTCCGCGAACTAATGCTGAAATGTGCAGGCACCCCATCATGATCAAATCTTATCTGATTGCGGATGACAATTGGTACATGTTCCAACAGTTTTAGAAATTGTTTCTCCAAAAAATACTTCTGACAATTCTCCTTTTGGTAGACCTGGCCATTGAGTTGAGGTGGAAACTGATATGGTCCAATCAAGAAGTCATTTAGTATTCCTGCCCAAACATGAACACTAAAACGTTGTTGGTATGCACGAGGCTGCACCACATGTGGACTTTCAATACTTCAGAAACTGGCATTGTGGTTATTAAAAATACCTTCCCTTGTGAACACAGCTTCATGTGTGAACAGAACATACACTTGTATGCAGAAAAATCTGGCTGGATAGCAGTTTGTTGAAGAAACCACTGTGCAAATTGAACACACTGAGGATAATCTTCACGGTTTACGGTTTGCACCCTCTGTAGGTGAAAAGGATGGAGTTGTTGCTCACGTAACACTATTCAGTGTGGAAAGGCTCTAGTACTTGTTCCTGAATTAGCCTCCGCCTCATTCAGAATATCGTCTGAAAAATTGTTTGAACATGTCTGCCTCATCCTAGTTTATGCCTATTAACATTTATATTCCATTTTCATGAAGTTGGCCATGTATACGTTAAAATGTTTTAATGTTTCGTAACTGCCGATTGGAGTACTGTTCATGGTTAACTTGCCAGTAAATGTGACGTTCCCATCGGCTACTCCATACATAAAATTGGAGTATGCTGCCATCAAGTACAAAAGATTTCAGGAGTAAAACGTTTACAAAGGTTCCAAGAGTCAACTGTTACCTAAAAACAAACTGAAAATATCAAGATCTAATTTGCATGCTGCTTTCATGCATAATTCAGCTGTAATGGGTTGAGTACTTCCAGATTTTCCCCTGCAGCAATTTCATGGTGAACTTCGGACCATCTATTCCTTGGTTAAAAAAAAAATGTTCAGTATGTTACACATATCACCCTGTGAAGTTTGTGCAGTGTGTTCAAAAACATCCTGTATGTCAATTTGATTTAAAAATCAATTTTGTAAGCCTAACGACTGCCAGTCATTCAGTTTTTAAGTTATGTTGACTGCTTTGTGCACTGATTTGATAGTTTTAAGCAATGTTTCAGTGGTTTAGAGTAGCTTGAGGAAGCTTAAGAAATTGTAAATCATGTTGAAAATTATAAAGTTAATCTTAACTAGAAGAGGATTATAATTAAAGATTAAGGATTATCTTATTATCAAAGGATTAAGGATTAATTATCATCTGTAAGGATTATAATTAAAAATTAAACGTAAAAATGAAAATTCAAAAATATTTATTAGAAAGTGGGCAGGTCATATTGGGGGGGGGGCTCTAAATTAGGTAGATGAAAAATTAATTCAATTATTAACAGTATGATGGATTCCATTCAGGAAGTTCCTTGATGGCAATGAATTGACGTAAGAAAACATATATTGGGTGGAAAGTAGGATAGAACCTAGCTCAAGTTGGGTTTTCAGTTTTTCTCATAAGAATTGTGCTTCTTTGACCATAATTCCTTGCAGTTTATCCCATTAGCCAGTGCGAATCCAGCTTTAGCTTTTTATTTCCAGAAAGCCTTGTTAAATTTTGAAATAGTCAGTATTAAGATTTAGTTGCACGTTTTCCAATTATGGAGGGCTATAATGAAATGCCGGATTCCAGAATTTCTTTATTGCAAGGAATAACTTTCTTGTTTGATGCTATAAGATTAGAGTTGGAAAGGTTATTAATGAAGGTCCTTTTGAAGATAATCTTGGGATTTAATCAAAAAGGGAGGGAACCTCTATTCCACAAGGAGATTTGAAATACTGAATATGTATTTCTGCTGCCAAGTAGTCATCTTCAGCGATGAGAGACAAAAGTCAACTAAAGAAAATAAAGCCTTAATGATAGAGAATACGAGGCTTGTCCGTAAAGTAAATACCATTTTGCAATAAAAAAAAAAACAAAAAAAAAACTATATATTTTCAAAATTTTTTCTTTACCAGATTCTATGTACCTTTAACTATTTTTCCACATAGTTTCAAGTTTATTTAAGCACTTGTCTGTAATGTCAGACACAAGAAATCAAGCGTCTTTTCACTCTCGGCTATGAAGCGCAACTCCCGACTTCGACCACTTTATTTACATTCGGCCGAGCGAGTGCCTCTCGCTCACTTACAAAGGGGAGAGAGAGCCGTGAGAAGGAGGCTTGTGTTAACATAAACAATGATACTACAATCCCTCTCAAAAATAAAATAGAAAATTATAAGAACGAAAAAAAACTGTAATACATGTATAAACTAACTTGATTACATACTGCTTATTAATTTGAATAAAAGATAATTAAAATATGATCATCAAAACGTTCTGGGAGGCGAATGTTCCATCTTGGCTGATCGTTCGCAGATTCTGCAGCATCTCCGTCAGCAGAATCACATAGAGGCACTGGATAGTCATCATCCTCGGATTCTTGCTCTAGTTTATTGTTGCATGCTCTATGAATAAACGATGCGTGTCTCACGATCCTGTTGCCATCCTGTGCGATGAGTTCAATTCTTGGCCCGTTAATCTTTGAGATCGTCCAAATTTTGGGTGAAAATGCAGATGACAGCTTGTTTTTTTGGCTGTTTGCAATATACATTGTCGCCAATTTTCCATTCTGTAATCGTATCGTTTGGTCGTTTCTCTGCATTGTTTATATTAGCCTCGCGCAAATTGGCTCTAGCTTTACGCTGACCTTTGCAGCGTGGTGAATTGGTGAGTTTTGGCGTGGTGAATTCTGGT
This sequence comes from Rhysida immarginata, assembly GCA_023313115.1. NCBI lineage: Eukaryota > Metazoa > Arthropoda > Chilopoda > Scolopendromorpha > Scolopendridae > Rhysida > Rhysida immarginata. The sequence continues at coordinate 1,156,595 of JAHWFO010051442.1, read as the reverse complement.
AATTTAGTGCGTATTTGACGACACATAAGAGCTTCAGCCAGTGTTATCTTCGTTGATGAATGAGGTGTTGCCCGATATCGAAGAAACCGAATGAGAGCACTCTTCAAATCGTGACAGTTATCAATCGTTGCTATACGAAATGTCTTTAAAAAAAACTCTGTTCAGTCTCTCCACCTGTCCATTGGCTTGTGGCCAATATGGGATAGTATGATGAATCTTAATGTTACATTCCTGAAGATATTCAGTGAATTCCTTAGAAATGAATTGGGGGCCATTGTCGCAGGTAATAATTTTAGGAAACCCATGAACACTGAATACAGCTTGGAGCCAGCTAATGATTTTGGAGGTATCGGTGGATCAAAGGAGGGAGGCTTTTGGCCATTTCGAAAAATAGTCCACCAACACAGCCAATGTTGTACCGTCTATAAATGGACCACATAAGTCAGTTGCTAAATGTTCCCATGGATAATTTAACTCTATTGTTGGTCTTACGCTCTTAAAAATCTTGGGTGGAAGGGCTAACTGACAAGGAGCACAGTCCCTTATTCTTTCCACGCCCGGCCACCATACTTTTGTCCACAGTAGTGATTAGTTTTAATCACTCCCTGGTGTGACTCATGTGCGATTCTCAGCGCTTGGTCACGAAGTGCAGTTGGGATCACCAGCCTGTTTCCCCTCAACAGAATCCCTTTCCACGATAATTCTGACTAAACCTGAGCAAACGCCTCTGGGAATCCCTGCATATTATTAGAACGGAGCGCTCTTTTTACGCTCTGTATCTCTTCATCCCTTTCTGATCCTTCCCTGATCTAGACAAAGCTTTTGGAATGCTACTATTAATTACGAAGTTAACATAGCTTTCTGTGACTGCAAATTTTCTTTTCTGGTTGCAAACTGCTAGGGAATAATCGTGACAGAATTGGCGATATTCTTACAGCCTTGAATGTATTCAATCGAAAAATCAAAACACTGAAGTCTGAGTAACCAACGTTCAATCCGGGCTGCTGGTCTGGAATTTGCATTGTAAAGAACCAACAGAGGTTTATGGTCAGTATACACTCTAAACTGACAACCTATCAAAAATAATTGGAAGCGTTCGTATCCCCAACCAACCAATAGTGCTTCTCGCTCTGTTTGAGAATATTTTTTTCAGTTTCCGTTAGTGCTTTACTTGCAAATGCGATAGGGACAATCTGGTTATCGTATTCCGGAATTTTCTGTGCTAATACTGCACCCAGTCCCGTTGGGCTTGCATCTACAAAAAGAAACGTTTCTCGACCAGTTACAAAAAATGCCAGTTCTGTCTTTCTAGCTAATTCTTGTTTGAAATATTCAAAAGCCTTTGACTGTTTATCTTCCCAGACCCACTTTATATCCTGCTTAAGTAAATGTCTTAGCGAAGCTGTAACTGTGGCAACTCTAGGCAAAAATCGCATGCAGTAATTGAGTCCCAAAAATCTACGCAGTTCTGACACTGTGGTAGGTTCTCTAAGCTCTAACAAATGTTTTAGCCTTGTATCATCAATTGATACACCCCTACCTGAAATTTCTAATCCCATGAAAAGTAAACGTTCTTTCGCAAAATTGCATTTTTTCCTATTTAGTCTAAGCACATTTTTAAACAACTTTTCAAACACATGGCGTAATCTTTCCACATGAGAGACCATGTCTTTGGAGAACACCAAAACATTGTCACTAATGTTTCGAGCTCCCTCGCAATCAGCAATTGCCACTTGTACTGCTCCCTGGAAAATTTCTGGAGCTGTCGATATACCAAAAATCAGCCGTTTGAATCTATATACTCCTGATTCAACTGAAAATGCGATAAAAACTCTCGAATCTGGGCGGAGTTCTACCTGATGAAATCCCTCCATGAAGTCTAATGCTGTGAAAATTTTAGCTTTACCCAGCTCTGACAAAATATCAACTGTGGGGATCGGATACTTCTGCTTTATAATACATTTATTAAGTTTGCATACATCCAGGCATAAATGTATTGACCCGTTTTTCTTTTCGACTGGGACGACTGGTGACAACCATGGCGTTATGCCTTCTACTTGCTCAATAATATCCCCATCCAGCAAGCGTTTAACTTCCTGCTCAACCTTATCACATAAGTTAAAGGGTGTACGCCTAATGGGTAATATCTTTGGGATCGTACCCTCTTTAATCTCAATCCTAGCCTGGAAATTATATAATATTCCCAGCCCATGAAACAATTTGTCATATTCGCTTATCAAATCTTCCAAGCCTGGCTGTACTGAGAAACATACATCCTCACTAAAAGTGATAAAACCGGACATTTTGCTCGCGTTACTACTCAACAAACAGGGGTGATCGCCATCTGCCACAACGATAAATCTTACCTTGCGTTTTTGTTTTCTTGCCTCTACTGGTAGAATTACTTCTCCCAGGGGTGGAATGGGGTCCTTCGACATGTATGCAAAACCTCGTACCTTCGTCGGACGTAGTCTGTACTTCTCTGTCCATACTCTTTCCCACACTGTCTCTGTGATGGTAGAAAATGTTGAACCCGAATCCACAACAAAGGGCACTGTTTGTTGATTCACTTTAATGTTTACTGATGGTAGCTTTTGTGCATTCATCATAAACGGGTAATCGCTGTGAGATGAATCGCTGTCACTATGCCTGTTGTCTGTAAAACAGTTTGCTTCATTCGGAGTTTTCTTTTTGTCTTTGTATTTTTCCTTATGTTTTTGTTTCATTTTTGGAGAATCTGTTTTCAAACGGCACATATTTTTAAAATGTCCGATTTTATGGCACCTGTGTCATTCTCTTCCCTTCGTGGCTTCACAATTACTCGATTTGTGGCCTTTCCAACCACAAAGTGTACATTTTGTTTTACTGTTCATGTTATTGCTGCCTCTCTGTGAGGAAACAGCGTTAGTCAGTTCGACCATCATTGAACTTGCTTCCATTTTCTTAGCGTGTTCCTCTGCACTTTCTTGGGCGCGTGCAATTGTAATCAATGTATCCAGCTTTAAGTCTGACTCTTTCAATAGGCGTCGGCGTAGGCGAGCACTATTACACTTTTCCACTATTTGATCAACAATAGCAGTGTCTTTCCATATTCCAAAATCACACAGAAGAGGCTGGCATTGTAATCGAATAATAAAATCATCTATCTTCTCACCCGGTTCCTGTGACAAGCTGTGAAACAAGTGTCTTTCGTAGGTGTAGTTTTTCTTTTTTCCAAACTTGTCTTCGAATTTTTTCAGCAAGTCCTCGTGCGGAATGGTGTTATCAGGTATTTCCAAAGTCTTATATGCTCATATTATTTCTGCTCCTCCCAAAAACAGCAGCAAATTATTTTTTATTTGAGCCGTTGTAACGGACGTTGCCGCAGCATAAAATGCAAATTCTTCGGCCCACAAAGCCCATCTGTCACTTTCATTTTCACCTTTAGAGGAAAAAGGTTGAAGTGCTAAAACGAGCAACTGAGTATTTGACATCTCGTCGTCAAATGTAAGGTCCTTCACATTAATAATGTTTGTGTCAGACGCAAGAAATCAAGCGTCTTTTCACTTTCGGTTACGAAGCGCAACTCCCGACTTTGACCACTTTATTTACATACGGCCGAGCGAGTGCCTCTCGCTCACTTACAAACAAAGGGGAGAGAGAGCCGTGGGAAGGAGGCTCGTGTTAACAAACAATAATACTACATTCTCATAGTGCTCAATGTAATTCCGCATGATCACTTCTTAGAAGCTGCTGCGGTTGAAGAAAACCACGCAGTTAAAACTTGTTCATCGTCGCTGAAATGCAGGTTGCCGATCTCCATTAGTTGGGAACAATTTGACCACCCTCTTTACAGTCTGGACCTCGCGTCCAGTGCCTGTAGTATCATTGTTTATGTTGATACAGAGGGACAATTGCCAAGAATATCTCCCATTTCTAGGGTTAATGAATGTTGAAAATGAATGTTATTTCAAATCATTGTTCACAATTTATGCTAATATCAAAAAAAATGGTATAAAGATTTTGGGGCTAATATGATCTTAATAGAAAACCAGATCCCTTTATACAAATAATTAATTAATTATAAAAGAAAATGGTTAGGAGATACAGCGATGCCCAACAAGCCCCGTATGGTTAATTATAACCAAGTTAGGCCAAGCAGGCCTCGGAATAATTCAACAGAGCAATATAATGGGTGGGTTAGTAATAACAAAGGTATACAAATCAATTGGTTAAATAAAAAAAAACAAAAAACTAGAAGTCGAGATAAAGCTGTAAAATACAAAATATAAAAACAAGATCTACAAGTGGGAAATAAGCTACAAAAATTATTAGAGCAATGGATGCAAAACAGTAGTATAACAAGACTACAGAAACTTATTGTCAATTATTTATTTATTGCTACCGAAGATAAAGGTATCTCGGTGCCACACAAGAATCCCCACGAAGGCACCGAGAACAAAGACAGATACAAATCACAACGAAAACACAAAAACAATATAATTACATAAAAGACCAAAACTGCATAATATTATTAAAAAAAAAAATGAAAATTACTGGTAGCACAATGCAATTGATTAAAACAAGATAAAATTTTAAATCGTAAATAAAAATTAAACAAGGAATATAAAACAATTGTTTCTAAACCGCGTATTACAGTTAAAGCTTAAGTAAGCCAAACAACAAGGACTATCAATCTTTCCATTAGTAATATTAACAAATAATTTTAAAATCTGTGCATGAAAGATGTCAACACACTGACAGATGTTCAAATCTTGCATGATCTGAGAAAAGGAATAAATACCAATTCTAATATAATGGTAAAAAATAAGTTTCGCGAATAGACTATATACTCTATGAAGTCTGTTCTTGATATGATTTGATGCAAACCCCCAGATTACTATCCCATGCTGAATGACAGGTATAATAAGGGTAATAAATAATTTAACAAAAAATTTGCCATACATAAAGCGTGGGGTCAGGATACGAATCATGCCTAATTTAAAGTGTTTTTGCACAATCTATCAAAAATAGCTTACATTCAAGGAATACCCACAAATCTCAAATACCTTCAACCCTTTCAAAGTCTCATTGATAGTATAAGAAAATAAAATGGGTCTTAATTTTCTTAGTAAAGGTAATAACCTTTAGTCTTACCATTGTTAATAAAAAGCCCATTATCTATGCACCACTTAGAAAAAGTATCAACCTTGACCTGTATAATATCACAATCAGATCGAGTAATAGTAAAATATTAAGAGGGAGATAGGAAAGTCTGGAGATAATACCTTGATTCTTGTTGAGTTTAATTAGTAAAGAATCTATATACACATCCCAAGATAAATCTGGAAAGAGAATAAGACCAAGATAAGTGAAAGTACTTATGGTAGATATAAGACTGTTATCATAAAAAATAGATGAAGAATGAGGGATCAGAGGAAACTTGGTCTTACTGGTATTAAGAATAGTGAATTCTTGAGATTCCAAGATCTAAATGTTGAGAGGACTTCGTTAAGAGATGTAGTAAAGTAGATATGCTGTAATTTGACAGTAGTGAGACATCATCAGTATATACTGAGTGCCCAGTTTATTAGGAACGCCCATGATTATGCAAATCGATTGGCATAGCAAGAACACTGATGGTTTACTTCACGATTCCAGTGAGGGTTTTCTAGTACACTACAATAATGCATGCTATGGTGGTTAACCTCGCCGTGGTTCGTAAATGTTGATTCATCAGAATAGTCCATGAGTAAAAAAAGTTCTGGCTCATTTGTATTTGCTCAACTGCGCATTGACAAAACATTAGTCTGTTTTGAAAATCATTGCCATTTAGTTCTTGATGCAAGGACACATGATACGGATGAAATTTAGGTAACTTGAGCATTCTCCAAACACTCGTACAAGAAATTCTTGATTGGTGCGAAATTTTTTTGATGTTCGCATGTGGATTATGAGCCACTGCAGCTCGTACTGCTATTTGATTATTTTCTCCACAAACAATAGCTATGTACTGTGCCCGCGCCACGAGAAGGCGGATGCGTTTCCAAAATCTCTCACATAGCACGCTAGCTGCCTTGGCCAATCCATTTTGCTAAAGGGTAGGAGTAGTATACTGCAAAGTTACTCAGAGCTTGGAAAAAGTTTTTTTTGTATATGGAAATTCGTGCAAAAATGGTAAAGGGGAAAACGTTACATTCTGAAGGAAGGAAGGTTGCTCTGAACGTCATTTCATATTTTGATGTTGCGAAAAAGAAATTACCCTATAGAAAAATGGATTGGCCAATGTACCTAGCGCGCCATGTGAGAGATTTTGGAAACGCAACCGCCTTCTCGTGGCGCGGGCACAGTATGTTCTTTACTTAGATTGTACACTTCCATCAGTAGAAAACTGTTAATTCTAACAAAAGTGATGGCACTTTTTCAGAAAAGTGTTTAGCATACAAATTGACAGCATCATCGAAGTTTCTCCTACATTTGCCATAAATGAAAATCATTTCAATTTTTTCTTGCACAGTAATATAATAGAGATTGATAGTGGCTTTTCAAAAATTGAATTAAGCACCTCTCCTTACTAAAGAGGTAAATACCTAATAATTATTGGATCGTCTCTGAAGTACTATGGGCACAGACTATGGAGTAACACCAACAAATTATGAAAAATCTACAGCGCATCTATCACGAATCAAAAAAAAAATTTAGACAAAACTTGTGTATTTTTTAGCATAGAATCCAAATCTGCAATAAAAAAAAAGGGGGGTCTCCCATTTGAAATTTGCCTCCTGCCCCACCCATAGAGCATGGGGGTCAAGTTTGGTATAATTGGATTAGCTTTTTTAAAAAATATTAAACATATTTTTATTTTTTTGTATGATGTGTATTTTTTGAGTTATTTGGATTGTCAGTTTAAATGGGACACCCTGTATAGTAGGCTGAGGTTTGGATAATCATTGCTCTACTGTATGTATTTTTGTAAAAATGTTTGCTTATTATTAAATACAATCTGCATATAGTTTAAAAATGTTCACAGGCAATAAGCTTTATTTTGTTTGGTTTTAACATTTCCTTTTTTGTTTCCCCTTCCCAGAACTACCATCAACAGGGAGCCATCTACTAGCGTAAATATGAGTAAAAACTGTGAGTAGACATAAGGTGTTCAAAGGGTTGATAAGTATCCCCTCCTTTTCCTGTTATGTTTGATTGCATTCTAAATGTATTATTAAATGATATCTATACAATTCTTATGGTATTCTTCTCGTTACATTTCTATTCCAAAAGTCAGGCTTATGTTTTATAAATTTAGTATTCTTGCAATCAAACTAAGGGATGTGAACCTTGAGCTGTTGAAGATGAATTTCGTGTGAATTTACTAGTATTAGAGCTTTAAATGCAGTAAACCTATCTGCATTGAACATGCTCTTTTGAATAAGATAGCTAATTATTGCTAATTTGAAAACTGAAGGCATTTTGCGAAAAGGTTCGTTTCTCTTTCCTATCCTCCTCCCATCCTTTCCTTTAGTCTGTGCTGAGAGTTTAAAGTATACACTGAGGCCCTGTCCTTCCCCTTACATTAAACAAACACAAAATACACATTGTTGGCTAGTTAACCTCTTGTATTCAATTGTATATTTGCATGGTTTTAAATTCATAATTTGGGCTGGGTTAAATTAACATTAAGAGGGTGGTTATCAAGAGGTTTGCTATCAAGAGTTGCATATATGGTGATATATTGATATTGGGTATTGATAATGAAAATGATGATTATGGTAGTTACTCTCAGCACTGTTAAAGTTTTAGACAGCCCTTTGTCCCTTATGAATTGGTATGATTGTGCATGAGTGGATTGAGTACAGAAAATCACATCCGATGGTGTGTCCTGTGTCATTTATTTTGTCTCTGAGTCTCCTTAAATTATTCATTACAAAAAACACGCATCAATATGGGTTTCAACACAGAGGGTGGGAAAAGCATCTAAAGTTCTTAATTTTATTAAAAATTCTAACCCTATTGCAAATATATAATTTAGTTCCATGCTGGTGTTGCTTTATATGAAGAAAAAAAAAAAAAAAAAAAGAGATCAAAAAGAAATATGAGAAATAAATGTTTTTTAAAAATAATTAAACTTTTATATTGAATGAATACCGATCTCTTGCAATTATATTGATTTAATATCCAATTTCATGAAGAAACTCAGAAGACCGAAGATAGTTAGGTGGGTCAATGCATTGGGTTGGATTAGGTTAGGACTGTTGATCCTCTTCTCTCTGCTCTTATCTATTTTAAAAAAAAAAATAATTATCAATCAATATTATAAAAATATATTGTTTTGCATTATGAAAATATATTATGAAAATGTTATGAAAATATGAAAATGAAAATATATTATGAAAATGTTATGAAAATACAAAAATATGAAAATGTTATGAAAATATAAAAATGTGAAAATTTAAAAATATGAAAATGTTATGAAAATACAAAAATATGAAAATGTTATGAAAATATAAAAATGAAAATATATTATGAAAATGTTATGAAAACATGAAAATATATAATGAAAATTGTTTGTATAGTAAAAGGTCTTAAAATATCTATAACAAATATCAAACTCATATAAACTATAACTTGAAATGAAAGAATGAAATGAAACTGTCGACTGATGAAGATAATTGCCTATTTCATGGCACCCAATGCATTTGACAGAAGACATCATGGAAATTGCAGCAGCAGAAGATATTTTTTTTTATTATGCTTGTTTGCTGTTGCATTTCAAAGAAGGCAGGCTAGCACCAATTGCATGTCAAGCATTGGCCAGTGCATTTTGCCTAATGAGTTATATTAGCCCTGATAAATTAGTCAAAAATTGAATGTTTGGTCTTTTGCTCTGGTCGGGTACAGATATCAGTGGATCTTGATCCTTGATAGTGTCTTTGAATCCCCTATTGATGGTTATTTAACCCTTACCATAATCTAACTAGTTAACTCTCCTAATTGGAGAGAAAACTGACGGGCTGCCACCTTCTATTGAAATGCAGCTTGGGGAATAAAGGCAATTGTTTGCCCAATTTAGAACAAGCATGTTCAATTTTATGATTAAGGTTTAAACTAACTAACAAACCTAATATTTTAAAATAAAATTTTAAATAAAAGATAATAGAATCAGTGCAGGAAGGTGACCAGATTGAGTTTTGGTTAAATTAATTTTAAATAAACAATAACTAAATTGAATTACCTTTTAAAAGTTACTTTAATAACTGGTCACCTTAGGTCAAATAGTTTAAATTGGCTGGATTAGAATTGGATTAGTTAGATATCAGGTGAAAAGATGGGTTTTGGGAGGTGTGGGAAGGGTTATTTATGGATTGTGGTCTTGGGAGGAAGGGAATAAGGAATTGGAATGGTTTTCTGTACTCTATACATTATACGAGACAATGCAATGTGTATATACAAAAAGCTACGATGATGCATATTTCATGAGATGTTTACTGTAGCTAGTTTTCTAAGGTGTATATACAAAGTATGAATGTGTATGTGTGTGTTCATAAGTTTTAAGGTAATTACAATATTTGAAAATACTGAAGTTAAATAGCTTATTCTGCATTGACCTTTTGGGTTAAAAATATAGAAAATAGACAGAAATTTTATACAAATGTACAGTTTTATTCTGATGTTGATGAAATTTTGAACACTTGATTTTGAAAAAATAATTATCGATAATCGATATTCACAAAGTTGGCAGACTAAGCAACTTATCTAGGAGTAAATAACTCCTTCAGTTTGGGGGAGGGGGGAAAAAAAAAGTACCAAATGCATATATCAAACCATGCGTATAGCAATCTAAACATTAATTCGATGGATTACTTTTTCAAAATGCTTTAATAAGCATAATTTTTACTTTTTATAATGCTGTGATACAGTGACAGAGTTTCGACGTGGCAAAAAAGCTCTTGAGAGGGCCTCGCATTTATTTCAGGCTTAGTCCATTTGCGATAGTATTCAGTCGACATACTGACAACCATATTGAGCCCTATGCCTTTGCTCTGATACAATAGCTTGGGTAATAGACAACCACAGGCATTATATAGCCCGAAAGTGGTCTACCAAGTAATAATGTAATGAATTTTTACATTGATGCAGAACTTTTATAGGCAATGAATACTAAATTCTCTTAAATGAAGAATAAATTGCATTGTCTCTTTGCTGGGTATTTTACTTTACATATCATTGATACTAGAGCCACTGAGTAGAAAAACTACGTATATTAAAACCTAAATGATAATGAGAAGAGAGTAGATGCAGCAGTGAAGGTTTTAATGGCATGGAAACTCGTTTTCATTTTATTAAAATGTTGACTGTTGCAAACTGGTCTCTTTGTTGTCATTTAGATCACTGCAACAGAACTTAATGATAATACTACTGTATATTGAACCTTCATATAGTATTATTAGTAGTAAACGCACAATTTTAAATTAGTCTTTTGACTATAGAGTGTGCTTCATTAAATTTATACAGTGAAAATCTCATTCGACTTCTTTTAAACATAAACTTAATAGGCAGTTTAGAACAAAGTTAATGAACATAAATTATTACAAATAAAAGTTAAACAAAAGAAGGGGGAGGGTAAAATGGTACACTTTTAAAGTAAAAAATGATTTAGGTGCAGTGGTGGCTAGTAAGCAGTTGTATAAAAATAATAATAAAGATGATGACTAATACGGTTTGTTCAGTTATAACGCTGATAGGTGGTGCTGCAGTGCAAGCTAGCTTAGGAGATGGGCTAAGTGAAAGCTTAGACCTTCGAACCTATTTTAGATCCACAAGACCAAATGACCTCCTACGCTTTGATATTAGGATGTTAAATTATTCTTAAAAAATAAAAGATAAAAGTAAAAAAAAAGAATAAAAATAAATTAAAAAAAAAACTAATAAAAAAAATTGAAAAAACAAATAAAAAAAAAAAAAATCAATAGCCCAAGGTGGGCCATGTTATTATATGCAAAATCTCAAAAAAATAAATAAATAAATAAAAAAAAAAAAATTTTAAATTAAAAAAATTAAAAAAAAAAAAAAAAAAAAAAAGCCAAAATTCCCAAGCTGGGCCATGTTATCATATGCAAAATCTAAAAAATAAAAAATTTGAAAAAAATTTAAAAAATTAAAAAAAAAAACAAAACAAAAAAAAAAGCCAAATAGCCCAAGCTGGGCCATGTTATCATATGCA
>JAHWFO010051442.1:1106906-1145388 GCA_023313115.1 Rhysida immarginata | reverse complement strand
CAAGCTGGGCCATGTTATCATATGCAAAATCTCAAAAAAAAAAAAAAAAATCATGAATCTTCCGAGCAAGTAGGGACAAAAGCCACAAAACGCGAGGGGTTTCATACCATGAACACCTAATGAAAGGGTTTCATTGGTCATGAACACCTAATGAATGGGTTTCATTCATATGAACACCCAATCAAAGGGTTTCATTGGTCATGAACACCCAGTAAAAGGGTTTCATTGGTCATGAACACCCAAAACTGCATGAATTTGAGAGAAATATATAAAAATTTAGGAATTTAGGAACGGTGATAATGAAAGAGCACTGCGGCCCTTACGCGGATAAGCCCCCTGAGAGAAGTTTTTAGGTGTAATACTATTGGTTGTAATGAGATTTTACTGTTTCAGTGGCTCTAGTGCCGGCCAGCGTGGGAGCACCTTTAACATATTAATTCTATTTAAACGTATGTACCCATACATTTTTTGTTGTTTTTCTTAGTTTCACTCAACTACAGCACATTACACAAGCACAAATCTCCCCCCTAGTTTCATGGTCACACAAAAGTTAATCTAACACAAGCCACCTCTTATTTTGGTGGTTGACCCTTGGAAAAGAGCAGAGCAATGTTTGAATTGATCATCAAAGTATTTAGGCTTATATCTCCATTGGAGTTGATTCAGCCTTGGTTTTATCATAAAACCTATGATAACCGTGCAATTTGAAAATGCATTGATTGGGTTGGGATGGCAACACCCGAATTTTGAAGATATATGAACCTATGTGTTCCTTGGGTGTTGTCTGTGCATGTGGGAAGCCTATGGTAACCCACATAGCCTGTGCTCTGCTTGCAGTTCTATGCTTCCATCCGCCATGGTCAGCTAATCCACATGCCTTTACGTTTTTTCAGCCGTACTTTTCAGGCTTTTTGTGTTGCAGAAATATCATCAGTTGTGTGCTTATAAATATAATCAGTAACGTTTATAAATCACGTGTTTGTTAGGCGCTCTATAATGCTCATTAAACGATCGATAATATGCTATCGGTCCGATCAAATCAAATGGCAAATAAGTGGATCGCTGCATCCATATAGTAGTGCTGTTGATAGAATAGCACTACTACTACTACTACTACTACTACTACTACTACTACTACTACTACTATGATACTAAAGTATTAGGGCTATTATTGTCAATACCTAACTAAAGTTAGGCCTAAATTTCTTCAACTCCGTGGATAATTCCCCCCCCCCCCCCCCCCCCTCCCCACTCCCAACCAACTTTATATATTCCTCCCATTTTGCATATAAGCTTAGTTGTAAGTTAGATTATAATTTAGTTTTTAAGGATTTTGTTTTGCACTAATCATATCTTGTACTGTGGCCATGGTTGGAAGGCAAGGGTCAGGGTTGGTTCCACACAATCACTACACTGTGGGTAGATTTAGTTAGCTTAGTATCTTACCCATGCTATGCCTGGCATCGTAATTGGGTTAATTTTGTAAGTGACGATGCACAGTGTAATTGGGTTAATTTTGTAAAACCACTAAATCTCAAGCCCCTCCTCTAATATCTGAAATCGTACAGGAGTGAGATTTGGTTGTTAGTAGGGTTAGTTTTCAATTGTTCCTCCCCCCCCCACCCCACCCATTGCCTCGTTTTATCTCCACAGCTTGTGCTTATATTAGATTTAAGGCTTGTGAATTGGGGGGATTTGGGATGCTTGTATGTTATTTAGTGTTATCATGTACTGAACTATTAAATTATGAATTTATAACTAAAACTCTTTGTATAATATTAAACTGGGGGGATACAAATGGGTTTTTGAACTTATGATAATTGTGTATTGTATTCATTTCTTGTGATGACTAATGATTGAACTTTTTTTCAGCTTTCTCATTAGCGATAAATGGGGGTGGGGTCTATTTTCGTTACAACTGTTTTATTAAGTTTCTAAAATCACTACAAAAATTTTATTCAAATCTGCGATTACATTTTTAAGAACAATCACACAAAAACATTTTGATTCATTGCGAATTACATTGTCGTAGTCTGTAGTTTAGGTTAGTTTCTTTAGATTTAAGATAGTGTTAAGGCTTCGTCGCAATCTATTATTAATCACGTGCCAGTTCTTTGTTTTGTTTTTGTTTGGGGGGTGTGGGAAATATTGTATATTGCTTTGTATTGATAATGCATAGTTTGTAGTTAGTTTCGCTAGTTAGATATACTTAGTATATAAGTTAGGATTAAGGTTTATAATTATTAATGCAATGCCTGTTCTTTTTAGTCTCGTTTCAGGTTCACCTTAAGGTTTTGGGAAATATTAAATTTGAATTTCATTATTTTACTAATGCTTTGCCAGTTCTTAGTCTCGTTTCAGGTGCTTGACTTTCAAGATCTTGGGTTGTCAGATTGTATGCAAAGGGGATTTCATGGTAAGTATCTCTAGAAAATTTCATAAGTATCATTAAATGATACAAGGTGGTCTGAAACCTATCTATCCACTATCAAGGGGACCACACGGACATGTAATCACGGATTTGTTTGAAATTTTAGAAGGTCAATCTACAACATTTACATACCTTCTGTGTAAAAGGATTTGACTCAATGGCTATTCGTTTTGAAGAAAAAAATAAAACATTTTTTTTATTGTAGTACCAGATAAGCCAAATGGGAAGAAAGGTATACAACTTAACAGCGGTAGTGCAATGGTTAATGTCAGATTATGTGAATTTACTGGTCCAGGATCGATTCCTGTAGTATTGAATTTTTTTTTTTTTTTGGACCTGTGACGTTGCTTATGTATGTGAATGTTATTATGCAGAGTGCAAACAAACAATGCCAAATAACACAATGAAAAAAATAAAATTCAATACTACAGGAATCAAACCCGGACCAGTAAATCCACAGAACCTGATGCTAACAACTGCGTTAACCACTGTTAAGTAGTATAACTTTTTTCCCACTTGGCTTATCTGGCACTACAATAATAAACGTAAAACAGTTTATTCTTTTTCTCTGAAACGAAAGGCCATTGAGTCAAATCCTTTTACACAGAAGGTTTATTAATGTTGTAGATTGACCTCCTAAAATTTCAACCAAATCCGTGATTACATGTCCGTGCGGTTCCCTTGTAAGAGAAAGTTGTGAGGTGCTGGGAAAAGTGACCAGTTCAAATTAGGCTGATTATAATGCATATGAGCAGGCATTTATAAGGTGTATAGTAAGGTGTTCTCCTCAAGTGACTGCATTTGAGGGGAGTTGTCCTCATCACATCATTAAGGCAAGATTTTAGAGTGAGAAAAGTTTGTCACTCCAAATTTCAAGGGACCAATGGGGAACATGCATGGAATTAAAAAAAGTAACAGTTTCGTATAGCTAGGACACGCTAAACGTGAATGTCATAGTCAAAAATGCTAAAATATTAAATTTAGTTTTAAAAACTCCAAACCATGCCCCTTTTGAAAATTATTTCCGATTGATTTTCCTTGATTTGATGTCACGATCCACCTATCATATTTTATGCTGCCGTACATTGAATCAGGTTCACATTTCACATCGTCTTGTTTGTCTTTTGTTATTATTAAACAGAAAATTACGATGATTAATTTGGATATCAAAAAGGACAATCTGATAACTTGCATAGGATCAATGTAAGCGTTGCGGGGTTTTTAGAAGTGACATTGTTTCGGCTGAAAGTTCGAGAGACTAAAGCCATTTCCTTGGCTTACATTCTCTTTATAACAGCTTACAAAATATATTTTAATATGCCTGTAAATCTGAAATTTCAATAAAAAAATATTCTTATTTTAAAGGAAAGATTTGTAACTTTCTTATTTAGTGGGCATGCAATTGATCATGTTGCTTTGTATTAGATAACTGCATTCCAGTTTAATGATTAAACAAAAACCCTCACACTTATGAAAATATTTATTTAAGAATAAAGAGTAGGAATATACATCAAAGCACGACAGAAATCTGAATGGTCCATATGGACCGACAAGTTAGATCTGAGGGCTCATAAAAAATGCTAAAACAAAAAATAGGGTTAGTACAATCTTGTTGAAACAAAAAACAAACAGAAAACAAACAAAACAAAGACATACAGATGGATCGACTGGGAAGATGACAAAAACACAAATACTAAAATACTATAAATAGTGTCTGCCACAGTAAGTCAAGATGCTCAGGTAATTTACGAATTTTGTATGCATAATGCATAAAAGTACATTGAGAATAAAAGTACACGTAACATGTGCACCGCAGACATAGCTGACATAAAAATGCAGAGCACCAACTCTTTGCTTGAATGCTTCATGATTGAAGAATCTTGTTTACAGCGGGCGGGTTGAGAATCTAGCAGACTTGAAGGCAAGCATCATACACTACATCCATTGCATTAGTACAGATACCCTCCGATCTGTTGTGGAGCATGCCATTTTGCGCTTCCAATTAGTAGCGGAACAAGGCGGAGGGCATATCGAACAACTTCTGCCTTAATCATCAGTACGTTTGTTCCATGAAGCTGTGTTTTTTTGGCATTATCACTGTCGTCACTGTAAACACGTATTCTTGTCTTTTCGCTAATAAATTTTTCGTAAACCCCTGAACTCTATTGTTTCCTTTTGGCAACATTCCTGTGTTTCACGAATCCATTTTTGGTTTTTCCTCTGACATTACCCTGCCAGCGCCATCTATCGGCAGATTTTGGAACTATCTTTTTTCCTTCGCCAAACAAAATTCCATTGCTTCACGATTGTTCTGCTAAAATATCAGGTCATTCTGACGAGTGGTTTTCAAATTATCGATTTTTGAAATCGTAACTTTAATTATAATCACCCTGTATATTTAAGTGGATGCTGATATGCTTAAATGTTTTTTTGTATAGTATATTTCTGAAAGTTTGTTTTATTTTCAATCTTAATAAAAAAGTTTACTCTCATTTTGTTTTTATATTGTAATTCACATAATATTTGAAAAACTTTAGTTTTGAAATTGTAAATTTTAATGAACATGGTAATTAGGGAAACCTGTTAAAAATAGTTATACAGTCTCAACCTGATCTTCATTGGACCCCCCCTCCCCAGTATTTAATTGACAAGTTGTTAAACTTTTTATTTAATTACATACATGATATGCATTAAAAAATATTTTAAATAAAAGACTTATGTTGAAATGGTCCTCGTAAAAATACATTGTCAATTTCTATCCGATAGCATGACGAGTGTTGACCTTCTCGTTGCTGAAAACCATTTCTTTCTTTTCTCAGGTTATTTGGGACCTGTTCTAAAAATTTTATCAGGTGCCGATTTTGAAGTGTTAGTACAAATGGGTATTCTTAATATTTGGGTTTTCTTGTCGATATTTTCAGCTTTCAGCAGATGTAGTATGGCACAGACTGCTATGACATAGTATTTTTATGAGGTACTATCTTTCATAATTTTTATAAAAATAACTACATTTTTAGAAAAAATGAATCGTCATTTCTTGATAGTGATAACTAATTTTATCAAAAGCAATTTTTAAAAATTTTCATGCATGTTCCCTAGTTTTGGTGCTTGATGAGCGAATTTTCAAGAAAAACTGCTGTGGCAAAATACAGACCATGTGTATTACTTTTGCCTTTATTCTATAAACATGCATATACAGTCGTCCCTCCACAAGTCTGTAACCTCAGTAGATTTTCCTAACTTGTGTAATTCTAAGATGATGGACAATGCAAAAAACTATATGCTAAGCATTTCCAATAATAAAACACTTGGAACACACTCCAATCAAAGATAGGTATTCGCATCTACTTCATTGCCAAGGTGCATTCGTAATAAGTATTCTTCAGTAAATTACCTAATTTTTGAAGGAGAAAATTTGTTAGCAAAAATTAAACCAAATTAAAAAAAAAAAATCAATATATATTAGTAATATTTTTAATATTAAGACAACCTTAATCAGAAGTCAGCGTTTTGATTTTTTTAAGGGAAAATGTAGCCACTTGAGCAGGAAGGCGTGCCTGTATAATTGGCAGTCATTTTGAGATTCCTGGAAAATGAGTTCAAAGAAGGTCTGCTCATATTATAATTAACTTTCATAGCATCCCAAAACAAGCTGTATAAAATTGGTTAATTTTGAATATAAGCAGTTGATACACGTCTATAGTGCTCAGGATTTTCTATTGTGATGATATTCTGTCCAAAGTGCTCATGCAACATTTCGAAAATGGTAGTTCGAAATAAAATGCTTGATCCCACTAACATCACACAATTTTCAAACAATTGGTAGATAGGTTTTGGGCCACTCTGAATACAAGAATTTCTTAATGCTTACTCTAATTTTATTTTTCTTTTCATTTCAGGCTACTTCAATAGGATTAGAAGGAAGAATAAAAAAAACCGTCATGATGGGTACATGAGTGACTTAATTTTAGCATATCCATTACTCATAAGCAGAGCTATTTTTCAAAAAGAAGTTATTGCTGGTACTCATAGAATACTATAACCTGATATTTAGTCCCTGGAATATACAAAAACTTGTTAAAATATGCATTTTATGAAATACCAACAGGTTATCAGTCTATATTTGTTTTCCTTTTTGCACATTTGCTGGTACTATATACTGGCTATCAATACCTTTATAATACAGGGTGTCCATAAAAGGTCTGACACGTTTTATGTGTATAAGCAAAAATATTATTAAAGATAAACAGAACTGGATTTCAATATATGAAACTGTAACTGAAAAAGTTGTATTAAACCAAGTTAGTAGACTCCGTGTGCTCTTTGGGTCACATGGATATCCAACCGATAATCAATTTCTTGCCATGTTTTTTGAGCATATCGACATCAACCTTGTTAATAGCAACCATGATTCAGCATTTCAAATCTGTAATGTCCTTTACTCTTTTGTCTTGAACACCTGGTCCTTCACGAACCCCAACAAGAAAAAGTCCAGTGGCGTAATGTCGGGTGATCGAGGGGGTCACGAGAAGTCCATCTCTTCCTATCCAATGACATGGAAATTTTTCGTCCAAAGCTGCACGAAATGGAAGAGAATATTGGGCCATAGTTCATCTAATTGCGGAATACAAAATTCTGCAACTTGCCCAGATACGTAATGGAAGTAACGGTTGGTTTCGCAAAGAAGGGTCCTAGTACCCGATCGTGCATAAACTCACACCAGAGATTGACTTTTGGGCCGTCTCTTTCCATTTCACGGACACAGTGTGGGTTTTCAGATCCCCAAATGTTTACATTGAGGTGGTTAACGTGTCCGGAAACGTGGAATGTCGGGTTGTCGGAAAACGCAACATGCTGAAGAAAATCTCCATCGTCTTCAATCTTAACATGTAAACAGCAAACTTCGTATGTTTCGGTTTGTCATCTGGTTGGAGAGCTTGTACAAGCTGAATCTTGTATGGATACAATTGTAACGTCTTGGCGTACGATTTTATGTACTGTGGATTTAGGCAACCCCAATTCTCTGGAAGCTGTCCTCAAGGATTTTCTAAGGCTCCGATCAAACTCCTCTCTTTCTACATCCTCATCTGCTATGCTTGGATGGCCTGAACTTTTTTTTTGCATAGCACACTGCCTGTTTCCAAAAAACCTCTTCTCCCAATCCAAAATGCTGTTTCGACATGGTGGATCCTTATTAAATTGTCTTTGAAAATTTCTGTGTCTGAGTCACATATTTAGTTTCGATAAACCAATACATTGTCCATATTTTCTCCTGTGGAGTAGCCATCTTTTGTTTTAATAACCAGATACAGTTCCCATACTCTAGCGGCAAAATTATGAAACCCAAAACTTTTTCAGTTAAAGTTTCATATATTGAAATCTGTTTCTGTTTATCTTTGCAATTTTCAGTAATACACAGATAAAATGTCAGACCTTTTATATATATAGTAGTTTTTACTGCAAAACTGACCTTCCTTTACAAATAACCCTTGTACCAGCTATCGATAAGCTTTATAGTCTATTCTGGCTGAAATAGAGCTCTGCAAGGGTTTGGGAATTATATTTTATATTAAACCTATGTTTTTTGAATTTTTCTTATTAATAGGAACGATCTCAAACTGGATGGCAAATGAAACTGAAATCAAGAAGCGCGTAGGGCATTGATCTGTGAACATGGACACTTGATCTCTTATCTGGTGTGCAAGTAAATGAAATATGACATTTGAAGTTCAATCATAAGGAGGATTAGTGCTACTGATAAATTCTATGTGAATCCAAGATGAACTCAATGAACTTCTAGCAGGAGAGACCAAGACTGCAGGATAAGAAATGAAATGACTAGAGAAAAAGTGATTGGAAGTTTACTTTTGTAGAAGCTGAGGATATGTTTGGCAGCAGAAGTGCACAATAGTCAAGGAGCTAGCATTGTTCATCTCTAATGTCCAACTTCAAACCAGTGTTTGCATTAGATTCAAATCATGTGATTATATTTGTGAATTATAGTGCCCATTGAATATACAAGGTTATTCAGAAGTCAGTGAACCATTTCATAAATTCATAGCAAGTGAACTAAACAACGGATCATAGTAAATCTTACGGCAATAGAGGTAAATTCTCCAAATTCCTTTTTTTAAATCTCATGCATAGTTGCCATAGTTTGCTGCTAGGAGATAGTAATAGGAAGTATGGCATTCAGGATAGGATGCAAAGAAAAGGAGAGGCTGCGTTAATAGTATACCCATCCTGATTCGCGACATTCGAACCAGGAACCTCGAGTGTCATATGCTCGACGCAGACACTTGTACAGCCATGCTGTCACTAAGTGTCTTAAAGACGACCACATTGGGTTCGTGCCTCCCATTGGGCTTTCCAACTTGGTTGCCTTAAAGACACTTAGTGACAGCATGGCTGTACAGGTGTCTGCGATAGCCCAATTGGTAGATGCGTCGAGCATATGACACTCGAGGTTCCTGGTTCGAATTCAGGCTGCAGAATTTTTCCTTCCATTTTTTTCAAAATATTGTTAATGGAAGTATTCAAACTAGATCAGTAGTTTTTTGGTTTCAGTGTTTTTGAACAAGTTGTTTGTTTGCATGGAGGATAATGCAAATTGTTTATACCTCTGACATATGTAATGAAATTATAAAAAGTTCTTAGTGTATTGTGGATAAATGAAAGTGAACATTGGAATATTGCAGGAACGTAAGGCAGGGGGGGGGGGGGGTGATAAAATATAGAATAGTTTTTTTAGTAGAAACAAAGAAAACCAAATGAACTTACAGATCCTGGAAATAAAAGGGAGTTCATCTGAACCCCCCCTCCCTAATTACGCCCCTGTATTGAACTAGTTCACGGATGTTTCTAGATAATATGAAAATTGAATCTTAAAAATTGTAAGCAGTGGCAGTGCTATTTCACACTTTAGGCAAGACCAGTGTAAATTCTGTGTAGTGATTCAGTGTATTTGCCAGCCAGTTTGGTTTTGACCTTCAAGGTCTTATCTTAAGCAACTGCCTAATTGCAAATATAATAGCACTGCCCTGATTGATGTTTTTGTGGAATCATTAGAACTGGATTGAGTTTGATTATAATTGTTTATATTTTTTATTCAAAAAAAAATTTTTTTTTTTTGTTAAATGTAACATTCCCTTAATGTAAGCCTAGTTTCGACATCACTAGAATTGCATCAGAATAGAAAACCAACAGAAAATTTTTGATGACCTTTTCTTTGTTTTGGTTACTAGAAAAAATAGACTAAAAGCTTCTTGAACTGTTGAAAAATTCTGTTCAGCTTTGTTACAGAACTAGAAACCAATCGGACAGCAGTATTTCTGAACTAGAAACCAATCTGCAGTCTCAACGTCACTTAGCAAACTGAAGCCTTATTATGTGAAAAGCTGCTTTGCACAAAGGAGTAGAACAGTAAATTGGTAGTAGATATGACAGGCTCTAAT
This sequence comes from Rhysida immarginata, assembly GCA_023313115.1. Taxonomy (NCBI): domain Eukaryota; kingdom Metazoa; phylum Arthropoda; class Chilopoda; order Scolopendromorpha; family Scolopendridae; genus Rhysida; species Rhysida immarginata. The sequence goes on along the minus strand of JAHWFO010051442.1, from coordinate 1,135,503 downwards.
TTTCTGAAGCAGTTTTCTGTTGATATAGAACAGCTCTCGTTCGTAACAGATTTTGGTTTCAGTTTGTTTTCTGGTGATGTGGAACCTAGGAAATGCCCAAATATGTTGTTTGCATTGATTCAATGCTTAGATTTTGTATAACTTAATGCATTTTGATTATACTGCAGTGTGCTTATGTATAGCAGATTCCCTGACCTTAAATGTTTTAGGAATAGGTTATATTTAAGGTACAATTGAGTTAGGGCTAAGTGAAAAGTGGACTATTTACACTGAGAATCAACAGATAGCAAGTAGCCAGAATAGTCTCGAAATCAAAAGGGGAGGCAAAATTTTACACAAAGTGAATATTAGTCCTACTTCGATATTATAGGAGGAAGCCTGTGCCATATTAGCCATTAATAGAAGATAGACAGGAAATTTTAGGCAGTATTTATCTTTAGAACAGGGACATCATGTATGTGCATAGCAAGTAGTCTTTTAACTTAGTCCCCTCCATTTGCAACTCAAAGATCCACATTAGGCAGTTACTTGATGCCATATCAGTTCAATAGTCTTTTTCTGTATTTTACGAGGGACATTCAAATTTGATCTGGAATTTACAAAGAATAAAGTCTGTCAAATTTGAATGTCCCTCGCACCATCCTCAGATAGGATAAATTCTCAGATAAACACCAGAATAAACCTCGGATATCCAGAAAACATTATACGGTCCTCGAGAGTAAAGTGAGTCGTTTCACTCAAATTTAAACTGCAGACTTCCATGCTGCATCCTTCTTCGTCTTTTTGTTCTCCACCACCTTTATAAACTGGTAGACCAATCGACCAACACTTCTACTTCATCAGAAAAGTGTTTTTCTCGTTACTTCCTTTCTTGTTTTAATGCCATGTTGCTTGCTGTTGGGATAACTAGGGAAAGGGAATCGTGGCTTCACTAAAGCCAACACTGACTGGAATGAATACTTTTGTTAGTTCTACAGTAGAGGGGAGCACTAAATATCAAACTGACCAGTCACACTGTATACCTGGTATCTGAGGATTTATCAGAGGTTGATAGAACTAAACCTTAATTGTTAATAGTCGAAAGATGAAATTTTAGGCAGGGTTTAGCTTTAGAACAGGAAGCAAGCAGTCTTTTAACTTGTTCCCCTCCACTCGCAATTTGAAGATCCACATTAGGCAGTGACTTGATACCATCTCGGTTTAGTTCAAATAGGAAAGAAAACTCGATAGTGTGGGCAACCCGGTACAGCTGTAATGAACTCATATGGATAGGTAACGCTTTCATGGCAGGGGGCTTAATAGGTTAGTGTATTTTGGTGAAGTTAGTAAAAGTGCTTCATTCGAACCGACACTGTGGAATATTTTCTTATTTTAGTTTCTACTTTAAGACCTCTTATGTACGGGGAAAGTTTCAAATTTTCAAATGCTAAGATGATGAATGTAATATCAAATGTCTTGTAATAACATAAATCAAGTTTTTGATAGTTTTGATCAAAAGAGTGAGTTTTCACTAAATGAATGAGGTTGGATGCATTTCTCATAACACCATAAAAAAAGTCCTCCTTGACCATTCCTAAGTTCACTCCATTTATTATTGTATAATGTAAAATTTGATTGTGATAAAATATTGATAAAAATTTTAGTCATTCCTCTACAAGTCGGCAACCTCAGTTCCAGGACCTCGCAGTCTTGTGGATTTCTTGCCTTGCGGAATTCCAAGATGAAGTTCCATTCTAACCTAACCTTAATCACAAGGTGGCATTTTTATTCTTTAAGGGTAGCAGTGTAAGGGAATCAGTGGCTACATTCAAAAACTGCTAATCATGTTAAGCATGTCGTGTTGCTAAAATCTGACATCCCTTCCTACACAAACCATGTCCCGTGTTGCAAAACGCCTAGCACAGAGCATGGATTTTTTTTTTTTGTTCGTGTTAGTTCTCTTTGTGCCATTGCTCCCCCTGTCATGAAAAGCCGTAACGGCAAAAAAAAAGTCGCTTCGCCAAATATTTTAGGGTTATATGAATTAATTGCATCTTCATACCATGAATAATTAGTGTTGAAGGAACTTTGTTTGGTTATGAACTGATGAAACTAGAAAAAAAAAACTAAGTTATTTTTGATAATAAGAAAAGATTGGGTCAGCAGTAAAGTGCCATTATCTCCATCTGGCTGCAAAAATTGTAACTCTGATCATAATTAGGATTTTGCTGGGTGAAAACATGGATTTGCCGATAAAGCTTGATTCACCTTGAATGTGAGTAAAATGATCATGATTATGAACATGGTATTTGTAGATGTGCAAAAAGCTTCACCAATTAGCAGGTTTTTTCGAATAGACATAGAATCGTTGATTCAGATACATTTATGGTCGATTGCTAAGCTGCCTGCTTGCTTTGATGGTCCACATCGTCTGCCAATTGTGATCCAAAACAACACTCGTTCATTCAAAAATTACCTCTAGCATGGGTCGTGCTTTAGCTGAACACGACTAGCACAGAGTTTTTGACTGTACTTAGTGTAACAGTTTATGCACGTAGGGGTGCTTCTATAATCGGTCACCATTTTAAATTTTGCGGAAAATAACCAGCTTGAAGAAAGCTGGCTTTTATTAATTCTCATTAATTTCCATAATGAACTTCCACATCCCCCCTCCCAGAAAACATGGCTGTATGCATTAGGGGAATTATAAAATTTGTTAATTTTGCATGTTTTATTCATAAGCGTCACCTATTTAATTTTGTTGGCAAAAAATCCGCAATCGAAAATCATTGTCATCTTGACTTTCAGGAAAAAAAATTGCCAACTCGGAGAATTTCCTGACTTATGGAATACCGACTTTTGGAGGGATAACTAATATAAGGTCACTGAGGATTTTCTTTCTAAATAAGCAATTAAGGTGGACCAGATAACTCTGCTGCCCCTCTAAGTCGTGATTCGCTATGCCGTAGGCGGTGAAATCTTGGCTCCCAACATTTGCGACATAGAGGGGCAGTGGTGTACTTTAAATGTTTGCATTTATGAAAAGAGGCTTTGCACAGGACCAGAAGAACAGCAAATTAATATTACGAGGGGTGTTCAAATTTTTTCCAGCGTTCTGAGAGCATCTGGGTACCAGTTCTGTAGAAATCTTCAGGCTGATGTCAAAGCCATGTTACAGATTTTTTCATTTCATCATCGGAGCTGAGCCTCTGCCCTCCCAAGAACTTTCAATGGTCCAAAAAGGTGATAGTCACAAGGGGAGAGATATAGGCTGTATGGAGGATGTAAGATGTCCCATTTGAGTTCAGTGTGTCCATAGTCAGTTTAACTGTGTGTAATCTGGCATTGTTTTGCAGAAGACAAACTCCACTGGTAAGGAGGCTTTTTTCTTAGTGCTGGCTTCAGGGATGTCCTCAAAATGTCACAGCAATAGGGTGCATTTATGGTTCAACGTTCTTCCAGAAAATTGACATGAATGATACCCTTAATGTCTCAGAATATAGTCACCATTACTTTCATTGCCGACAATGTTATCTTGATTTCCACCCGGGTGGTTTTATGATCTTCAGAGTTTCTTAGGGACCCATCTGGCACAGATCTTGTTGAATTTCAGCTTATTGTGGATGATAGTCTCCACTCTGCCAGTGCTGATGTTCAGTATTGAAGCCAATTCTCTGACATGAATCTGCCTGTTGTCCTTTATCAGCTCATTTGTTCATGCAATGATGCCATCATTGACAGTAGTTGCTGGGCTTGCCTTATGAGGTTCATTGCCGATCGGTTCTCGCTCTCCTTCAAACTTTTGGCACCAAACAAAGACTGATGATTGTGTAGAAACTTGATGAATTTCAGATGCTTTCACACCTTTGTTGTGTAGAAACTTGATGATTATTCATGTTCCACTTTCATCAATACATTGCCATCTGTGATTTTGTTTAAACAATCTGTTGTCATGGCAACAGGATGAGTGGTGCTACATTTGCAAGACAGGCAGTAGTTGCCATCCCAACAATGAAAGAATAGATTTTTACAGCAATGAAATTTACAAAAAGTAAAGTCCAGGTCAAATTTGAATGCCCCCTCGTATATGGAACTAGGTTCTTATTTTCTAATGTTTTTCTGTTGATGTGGAACAGTTCTCGCGATCAAAATGGAACGTGAACTTCTTACGAGAAAAATTCAGTTTTGGTTTTCAGTTTTTCTATTGCCGAACCTACAGTTTAACGTTTCTTTGATTTGTCTACTCTTGAAATCGACAGGCTAATGACCTTGTTTTGGATGCCCCAGAGATTTAAAATATCGGTAAAAATTTTGATATTTGTTTTAGAAATGAATTCCGATCACAGATGCAAAACCCATGTGGTCTTGTGCGAAATCCTGGAGGTGAATGAATGTGATGAACTTTTGTTAAAAGATTGTAGATTTTTTTCGATTGTTACAACGAACCTCAACAACGCCCTGTCCGTGCTACTAGCGTGTTGTGAAAAATTTGGAATTTCAAAGAGTGAGGACAGGCTAGGTGAGCACAGGCATCGCAATTTGGTTTTTGGAATGCAGGGAAAAAAAAGTCCGTAGTCTCAATGCTGCTTGGTCTTCACAATGCAGATAGTGAGTTTTGGAAATATCCCACGACAAGGATAGTTTCAAGAATTTTTTGATTAATTTATGTCCTGTAAGTTGTAACTTTAATGGCCATCTCATTGCTATGGTTTAGTTTTTCTGTCTAGTTTTTTTTTCTTACCTGCAAGATTCCATGGCATAAAGTGTATGTAGAAATATATTTGGATGGCTATGCATCCAACTGTTGCAAAGAAAACTCTTGCTTGCCTGAATCCCAAATGAAGCAGTTATTGATGTCTGATGAGTACGACTGCATGACAGTTTACTGTGTTCCTCCTGGGAAAAGAAGCACATGGCACCTTCCCTGGTGTTGTGATAGAGAACTAATGACTGTCAACAAAACTCAAACCTCTGCGCACGGTCTCCTTTGGACCTATACGCCCGAACCTCGTATGACTGGAAAGATGAAGGTAGGTATTACAGGAATAATTGCCGAAACTGTGGATACCGACGTATAAAAAATGGAACAAAAGAAAACACTAATCCACATCAATTCTTTTTATTTCCTCAGATGTGCATTTCGGATTTCACAAATCCTTCATCAGTGAGTCACAAGGTAGGTAATTAAAGGACAGAGGTCCCCACTAACAGTATTAATGCACCCAGTGTTAATTGTTGCCTCTCCTATCCTACGTTTATCCCTTCTCCCGTCTGTCCGAATTTTAGCCGGTAGAATTGGTTCTCGCATATTGGCTTTCGACCAGTATGAAAAAGACCACAGAAGGAAACCTTGAAGTCTGCCAGAGAAGGGAGATCAGAAAACTTAGACCTTGTTGAAAGTAGAAGCTTCTGTGACGAGCATGATTGGCAACAGCACTTGAAACGAGAAGAAAATGTAGCAGTGGAATCGGAAAGAAGATCGAGAGAACTGTTAAGTGTGAAGAGCTTTGAACTCCGAAGACTGGACATTGTTCCCAATTATTAAGATTTAAGATTGTGATAATCACGTGTTACTGAAACCCCGGCTGATGCGGGTAGCTTTTGTTAACTTTTGTTTATTACTGTATGTAAAGTGCTGCCCCTCTGTCGCAGGAATGGGAGCCAAGATTTCACCGTCCACGACATAGCGAATCATGATATGAGTTTGCTGTTCCGTGAAACCTCACGAACAATATTAAAGTAGTGTCAACAATTTGTTCTTAAAGTTAAGGCCGATTAAGGCAAAGATAAAGAACCTTGTACGTATTAGTGCAAGGAAGAAGCCTGGATTGAACTAGTCCTACTGTATCTCAATGAAAGCAAAAGACAACTGAAAGATTATCGTAAATTGATTGCTTCAAAAGACGCTCGTCCAAAGAGCTGATGAGAACATAGCTCATCCTTCCAGAGCCAATGGCTAACGTTGTTGGATGTCTTGCATTCCTTGTGTACGTACAGTAGAGTCCACTTATAAGGGTTGTGGATATAAGAATAGATCAAGTTTAAGAGCAATTTTCTCCCACCCACTGAAAAATTACAAAAAAATATCTAGGGTGGCAGATATCCGATTTTGCAACATAGGGAATCGTGAAATAGTGGGGCAGCACTGTATTTTGTTTTGCACTGAGTGGCTAGTTTATTAGGAACACCCATGACTATGCAAATCTGTTGGCATAGCAATTACTACGTATTAGTTGGTCACATGACAGTCGATACCAATATAAAGCAAGAACATGCCTGTCAACTGCAAATAAAAGATCTGAGCAACTTCGAGCATGAGAAGATAGTTGGTGCCCAGCGAGTATTTCTTAAACTGCACGTCTTCTAGGCTTTTCTCAAACAACCATTTCAAGGGTTTACCAGGACTTTGGACTTAAACAACCAGCCAGAGACAGTGCCTGTGGTCACAAAAGACTCGTCAATCCAAGGGGTGAGCGTAGGATGGGCATGCTTGTTCATGCAAATAGAAACGTCACGACTCTTCAACTAACCATGGAATACAACACTGGACTGCAGAATAACCTCTCAGAACACACTACATGCGTACATCGGCAAGGATGGGCTACAACAGCCAATGGCCACTTTGACCTTTGATCTCCACCCAAAACCACAAAAAACTACTCCAGTTTGCTGTGATCACCAACACTGGACAGTCAACAACTGGAAGAAGGTCTGCTGGTTGGATGAATCCAGTTTCCTATTGTACCATGCAGATGGCTGACACAGAATTTAGAGACAACAGCATGAAGCGATGTACCCCTCCTGTCTGGTTTCCACTGTTCAGGCTGGTGGAGGCTCTGTAATGGCCTGGAGAATGTTAATGCTCAAGGGTACCTGAATATTTTTGCCGACCAGGTTCATCCCTTCACGGCTACTGTGTTTTTCCCCATCGGAAGGATACTTCCAGCAGAACAATGCTCTGTGTCACAAGGCTCGTATAGTCATAGAATGGTTCCAGAAGCATGATAATGAATTCAACTTATTCCTCTGGCCACCACAGTTCCCGGATTTGAACCCAATCGAACATCTTTGGGATGAGCTGGAATGAGTTATTCGAGGCATAGATCCACCATCATCCAATAAACATCATCTGGGAGCAGCTGTTGCATCTGGATGGACAAACATCACAGAACAATGCTTCCAGTGGCTAATTGAATCCATGCCAAGGTGAATTCAAGCTGTTATAGCTGTAGGGGTAGTGCAACATATTAGGGGGGATGTTCCTAATTAACTGGCCACTCAGTGTAGATTTAATAATGTAAATGTTTTAATCTATCTTATTTGGAACAGGACCTCTGCCAAGATTTGAGTCGAATGGATATGCAGACCTTTTGGAAGTAATCATTACAAGTGACATGATACACATTGAAGTGGCAATGTACTGAATCAGTTTGTGTACTGGAACTAAAACTTTTTACACTTTGGATGAGCATACCTAAAATGTCTACTTGTTTAGACAATAAATGTGATGCCAGACCACTAGGAAGAGTTAAGAGGGAAGCACAAATCTTAACGATCCACTGTTATTCAACGAACTCAAAATCATGCCACTGTTTTGCAACTACAGTAACTTTTGCCTTCGGCCTTGAGCTTCTCTAGAGGCTTTCCTGCCTGTGCTGGTCTTTGACCAACCTCTTGTAAATAATATTTGTATTCTGTTCACTTAATGCATCTTTTCATGTCCCTTCTGATGGATAGAGGCAGAGCACGTTGATAAGTTTCCTACAATCAAATTCATTCATGGAAATTGAGTGATAAACTTTACTTTCCGAGATTTAAGCATTATTAGGGATAAATTGACATTTATCGAAAACTACCAGCAATCATCGCTATATTACGAACGATTCTGTTTACTGTCCTAGCCATAAATACTGCCTTCCACACTATGATCCATCACCCTCTTAATGTTCCTTTATCCGACCAAAGATACCAAACTGAATTGAGTACCATTAAACCTATAACAAGTTTGAATGCCTTTTCTAATTACATTGTCGACAACTTACTCCGTAGGCATAAGCTTATTTTAAGTAGAAAGGATTCCACAAAGTTAACTCTAGAGACTACAAGCCCTAAATTTCTTGCTATTGCTTATGATTTGCAATTGACTAAGGGCCTGAAAAAAGTGTTTAGTGCTTGCAACTTAAGGATTGCATTTGAAAGTGGGAATACTGTGAAAGCACTCTTAGGAAATTCCTAAAGATACTATCCCACCTCTGGAAAAGTCTGGAATCTGTATTTCGGTGTTTTTTGTGAGGAAAAACTGTCGTGCAGTGCTTTAGAAATGTTATAAAAAGGTGGAAAGAGCATTTAGCTCGTGTAATATATGGCAGATTGGAAAGATTGAGCACGATCAAACATTATGGAAACTGGTCATGGTATTGGTTTAGATAATTTTAAGTTGGATCTTTTTTACTTTTTTTTGCTAGGTTTTGTTTTATTATGAGGTGCGATCAAAAAGTTCCAGGACTGGTTCATTTAAAGAGGTGCATAAACATGTGGAGTAGCCAGGTTTTTTTTTTTTTTTTTTTTTTTTTGTTTTATTCCCCCACGCCAGAGATCTGGTCACTTTTGCTGAATGTCCTCACTGAGATTGCTCATTACTTGAATCTGTTAGTTCTCAAATTGAATGTCCATGATAAAATCAGACTACCTCACACACATGGTCACAGTAGCAGTATTTTCTCAGTCTTCAACGCATATGAAACAAAATCTTTGAAAAGCTGATTAGTGAATGTTAGGGCTATAATTTACTGTACAGGGTGTTCCAAAATTATTTTTAAAACTTTGATCACGTATATTTCAGAAATTGGGAGAGGTAGAAAGGTGTGGTTTGCAGCATAATGTTCAGGCACACCTAAAGTTTTAGTAGCCGTTTAACAAAGATCAATGTGTGCGCCATCTGTAGCACGCAGGATATCTAAGCGATATTCCAGTTCCTCACATGATCCAACATATCCAGGTAAACAGTTGAGGTTAATGACACCTCTACAAAGAAAAACTGTCCCACCATGCAGACCACAACACATGTTACCTCGATTGTCGCCTGTTCCATGCTAAATTGGGGGTTCTCGGAGCCCAGATGCTCACGTTGTGTTGGTTTACCTTCCTGGACACATGAAAGCAAGCTTTGTCCGTAAACATCACCTTTTTCAGATGCAAAAAAAAAAATTGTATGTGAACATTATACAGCAAACCGCACCTTTCTACATATCCCATTTCTGAAGTATGTGATCAAAGTTGTGAAGATCATTTTGGAACGCCCTGTATTTGTGAACTTGTGCTGCATAACCAGTCCCAAAACTTTTTGACAACTCCTTGCATTTTTATTTATTTTTTTATTATTAATAATAATTTTCATTTAATTAAAATTTATATTAACGTTTATTAACATTTTTTATATATATTTCTTGTTATTTATTTTTCATTTTTATTAACATTGTTTTAGTTTCCTTCTCCCCTCCCCCCCTTGAGCTTCTTGTTTCAATAGCCCATTTTTTATAACTTTTGTCCATGAACCCTCTTTGGTTTATTTTTTTACCGTTTATAATAGGCATATTCGGCAACTCAGATCTGACTCTTATCTGACTGGATCTGAGTCATTATGCGTTTGGCAACTGGTTCTGACTGGCTGACTGCTTAGAATGTATGTTTGGCAGAGGACTTGTGACATCAAAATCTAATCAGAATCATTATGTAAAGGTCAGTTGGCAATTTCTTGCCTGAGAAGTCAGCAAATTAATCCACGACGTAGCTTCTCTTCTAGCCACTATAGCAGTGGTCACGTGATTTTTTTTTTTTTTTTCGTTAATCTGGGGTAGGAGTTCTCAAATTTCAAATACTGTAAAATTGTGTGGCAGTGCCGTGAGAAAACAATTAAGAAAATATAAAAATAATTAAGGTGTACCGCAATATTTCCTCCAATGTGCCATGAGAATTAGAAGTTTGAGAACCCCTGCACTAAAATCAACAAACGTTTTGCTACAAAAACTTTTCGCAATGCTTTCCTTCCTACTACAGGAAAGTGATTGTATTTATTCTGATAGTAATAAAACTATTTACTTCGCTCTCGAAAATGCCAACAGCTGATGATAGTAGCCTTATTGTCATTAACAGTTTCAATGGCTCAGGGCAGTCATGATTTTATTATTAATCGCCATGTTTATTTTCAAGCAAGCCAAATTCATTGCTTTTTGAACTATCTAATTATCTATTCTGCAGGTTGATGTTGCTTCAATCTTAAAGTTTTTGTGTCCAGCAGTTCAACTCTGATTCAATCACCAAAGCCTCACATGGCCTAGTTAGATCTGACTGGCAGATTTGAGTTGTTGAAAATGCCAAATATCCTTTTCACTTAATATTTTACATATTTGGAGATTATAATGTTAAATGTATTCAGAATTAATCATAGTTGGCTTTGCAGAGAGGATTATCAAGACAGATGACAAGGAAATGATTATGAAGTGCCACGACCTAACGGTGTCATATTCACAGGCAAATGAATAGAGGAGTGCACATAATAATTATAGCTATCGCAGCCACAGATGTCACCATTGGCAAGTAGTAACAGCCAATCAGATTCAAGGTTAGGTTAGGTTGATCGGTTAGGTTTTTCTGGCTTCTAGTGAAAGTTGAACCATCATGTCTAAGGATATCCATATCTAGGATCACGATGTTTAAACAAAGGAGAATCCGAGAAGTGATACGGGAATAAGAAATTTTAATTTGCCTAACGCGTTTCGAAAATCTTCATCTTCGGAGGCTGTCATGTTATAAATTTGAAGCTGGGAAGGCTGTCCCTTTTATATTGTTAGAGATGGTGACCCTTCTTAAAGCGCTAACCTATTGGGAGGGAGAGGGCTCTTCCATTTGTTGCTGGTCTTCGAGTCCAATTAGGTAATCGATAATTCCATCTCTCTCAAAGGTTGTTTGACCAATAAGGACACAGTTGCACCAAAGGTGTCTCTTAATCTCCATTACGTCTTTGATGAGAATCTTGCCTTTGTCGCGTCTTTTCCACAGGATCTCCATACGTAGTATGCGATGTCCGGTTTTGATGGTGGTCTGCATAGGCCGACTTCCACTCTCCATTTCTCCATGAGCGATGGTATTCCTTGAATCTTCCTTGGAAAGACCTGGCTGAGGACCTGACTTAGCCTTACAATTCGGACAGTGCAGCTTGTAAACACCCACAATCGGGGAAAGGATCAGTCGTCGTTTCTTCGGGATGGGGTTAGAATCCTTCCCAGCTTCCAATTTATAACAAGACACCTTCCAATGATGATTTTCGAAATGCATTAGGCAAATTAAAATTTCTTGTTCCCATATCACTTCTTGGATTCTCCTTTATTTGTTCATCATGCCTAACCTGTTGATACCAGATTTCTTCCTCTATTGGGATGATTTTGTGGCCTGATCATATGGCAGTGATCGAATTCCTATATTGCTATTTTCAGTGCTGGATTCATCTGCCAAACTGTTTGTTAACCGATACATATGTGCATTGGGTTCATGCAATCGATAAGAGAATGAATCTGATTGGCCCGTTCTTTCGTTGCGAGAGCTATATACAGTGCACTCTTCAGGTAAATTTTGGTTAATATTTTTAGTAGATTGTTATATAATGCTTTTTCATTCCCCCCCCCCCCCTTTCCGCTAAGTGATGGAATCTTTCCCCCTTTTATCAGGTGATGGATTCTTCACTCATCCTTTCCAACTCGCTAAAGCTTCATCCTCAGTTGTAAATTCATCTTCATAGTGTCTGCTTAATGTCTTCTTGGACAGTGTTCGCATATGTCTGAATTTTAGTTAAAAGTTGGGTTAATAGAACATATTTCCGTGTTTATTAGCAGGGGTTTATTAAGGGCCCTAATAGACCCCTGCTATTGTTAGTATTAATGGTACAGGGGATACATTTAAGTGGTACAATTAAAGACTCAATATACTGCATTTTTTGAGTGTAGGATATGCAATTTGCATGAGATGCAATGTAGAACAGGCATTAAGCATGACATCTCGATAAACTAGAAAGCAAATGTCATAATAGAAAGGAGAACTATATTCTTTACAATTTATTACTAGATCAGTTTAATTTTTAGGTAATTTTAGAATTGTAAAATGACCTTGAAATTTAATGTATTTAAAATTGTAAATTTTGTTCTTTCATTTTATTTTTCTGTTCTAATTTTTTTTTTTTTTTTTTTAGTTTTTTGTTATTTATTTTACTTTATTTTTATTTATTTATTTTTTATTTTATTTTATTTATTTTTTTTGTTGTTCGAATAATCTCTTGGTGCTCATCGTCCATGGCAACATTAAAATAGATCCATGTGATCATTGTTTGAGGAAGCCCAATTAGGGCATTGCCATGGATACTGAAACAATTGGCATTGGTATCGAGGGAGAGATTGGTGAAAATAATGGAATATGATTGCAGAAAGTTTAGGCGGGAAGTGCGATAAATAGAGAAAACTGAAGAGGAATGGATGCATAAGTTCTTAAACCATCAGTCAAATCTGTGCTCTTTTATGAATGAGAACTACAATCAATACAAGGGGGAATCACAAATCTGAAAGACAATATAAATGGAACATCAGCGATGAGATGCTAACAGGGCAATCGAGATCGAGTCAGACTGAAATGTCGGGAATACAGTGCTCCCTCTATATAATGACACTCGACATAACTCCAAATTTATAATGTCATGTCCATATAATGAAGTTTTTTTCCAGAAAATAAAAACTTCATTATATGGACTTGCTGTTATAAATTTGGCATTATGTAGAATGCCGTTATATAGAGGAGCACTGTAATTTGGTTGGGAACAAGTGGATCTAAACTCGGATAGAAGGGGGAGACGTCTGCAGCGAGACTTTGAAACAACAACCCAGAATAGTTAGTGATGAGCGCTGAGGATGTGATATAGAATATATTGAGAGCATGCATACACGAGGAAGGAAGCTGAGCATTGATCGATTAATGAATGGTAGGCATCATGCATACTACAAAGTTGTGGGCTTGATCTACACATAAAATCTGCTATAAACTGTGTGCATCTATGAAGAGTGGCAGACCAGCATCTCAACAGATGAGAATATGAATGAGAGTAGACAAACAATTGATATGCATATCAATCGCGAATTGGTACCAGCAATTAATTTGAGAGCATGTGCGAGAATAAGTTTAAGAAAAAAAAAGGCCTATAAAGAAATTTGCTTAATCATGTAAGACTGAATTGCTATTAAAAAAAAAAAAAAAAAAAAAAAAAAAAAAAAAAAAACTGCACTAGCAGTTGGAGGCTAGTGGATAACGTGATTGGGTGAATTTGAACTGTTATCATTCAAACAAGTCATCTGCCTTCTTATAAATGGACTGTAAAAGCCAATGTGTTTTTCTGTTTTTTTTTGTTTTTTTTTTGTGTGTGTGTGTGTGTGGGGGGGGGGGGGAGGTAGGTGGGGTGTGTTCACAATCTCTATAATCATGAATTATTTTATTGTATCATGCATGTATCCTCTTTCCTTATTGATTGTATTTGCATAAATGTCAATTTGTCTGTGTCTGTGCTTGTCTCTGTCTGTCTTCGCAATAATCTCTATAACCACAACACCGACATTCAAACTTGGCATGATTCTTTTAACAGACCAAGAAGGGTTTTTAACTGTGGGAATTTGTTTGATGGAGTTTTTTTGATCAAAAGTGCAATTTTGTAAAAACTGCAGTTGAATTCGCGTTTATTTAATATCTTAAGATAAAATTAATGCTTGCCTTAAGAGATGTATACATTTTGGTATTGTGTGTTAATTTTGAGACTACAAACAAACCTGTAAGCACTGTTCTAAAATGACTTGCAAGTAAAGATTTTTTCAGATAAACTTCTGGAAATTGCTGAAGAGAAAAACAAACAAAATGTAAATTGATTTTCCGCCAAATTATAGTGCATTGGGTTAAAAATCCAGACTAGGTAAAGACTGGGGATTTCAAGACATTGAACGACATTATAGAAATCAACAATAATTTCAACTTTTTCATTGGTTGTGCAACAGGACAATACTTATTCTGTAAAATAAGTCACCATACTTAACCAACAAATAATGGAAATAGCTTCCTGCCACGAACAAAGTGTATAAGAATCCTGACGTTTGCGAGTCTAAGCTTTCAAATTGAGTTTACATGTGAAGAATTTCATGGATTATCTCAACATTGAATTGAATTCAAGGCTGGCTCGTATCATTTTATTGCCCAATATTAAGCCACCAAAGCTTTGCAATGGAACTAGAATACATGATCACATAATTGAGGATATCCTCACTGGCAGTGCAAAAAAGTTTGTGCTCATTCCTCAAGCTTCAGTTGAAAATAATACTATTCTATTTTCTTTCAAACAAAGACACTGAACAAACCATCAAAGTGCAAAGATAGTTTTAAAATTAATGAAAGACATTTTGGATAATCCATGGACAACTGTATGTATCATGCTCATGCATTGGACTTCTAGACCACCCATGCTCATTGCAGATCAACAAGGAATGTTGTCTACGAAAGTCTCTTGGAAGTAAATGCATAGTAGCATTTTAATCGTATGTACATGTTTTGTATTTTCAATATTCTTTACCTTAAAATACAGTTAGTCAATTTGTTAAAAAAGCCTTAGTTTATTTATTCTAAAATTTATCCTAATCAAGCAAAAGCTTGGTACCTTCTCTAGTCTTTTAAAAATGCATTGAATATTAAATCTTATTTTAAATCTTGCATCAGGTTCAAGACTGGTAATATGAAAAGAAATATGAGCTGAGGTAAGCAATTCAAAACTTTTGAGCTCTTGTTTCTGATTTAAACTTTACCCCCCCCCCCCCGGGTATGTTAGCATTTAATGCCTTCTCTTATGCTTGATTTCATAGGCTATTGGATTTTCTCTGGAATCAGTTGGCAACTTCAGAAGATGAACTGGATGATTGTTGGAATTCATAATTTCCTCTGTATTTCAAGAACGTAAGTGAAAGTTTTTCATATAACTATTACAAGGCTCTTGTATATAGCAGACGTCAATAAGCATGAAGTTCAAATAAAGTAGATTTTTGAAATACTTTTTTAAAACTGCAGTGAAAGTAAAACCAGTTACCGGTTGGGTGGAAGTTAGAGGGGACCAATGGCCTGTGATATTTAGATATGTGAAGGAGTGAAACTCGATATGTAGATTCTTCCAAGAAAAATCTACATTGAGGTTTGGGCCAAATAAATCCGCTGAGGTCACAGTGGGGTCACAGTTGTCAGGGTGGCAGTCACTTGGTCTTTAGAACTATGCAACATATGGTATGTGATATATCATTCCAGTGGTGGCTCATAAGTATTTGTAATGGGGGTGGGGGGGGGGCTGTAGTATTGTGTATAAACTAGCCAAACTTTATTATTATGTTAAATTAGTTTGTGAAATAGTATTAATAACTGCCCCTATCATTCCAAGATTAGTTTCCACAGAGTTCTCAGTTTGGTAAGCCAAACTAGATCCGGAACGCCGTGGATCCAAACTCATTTCACCAACCACTTATTTTTCTAGTTTGAAACTAATTTCCTTCAAACTAGTTCAGAGAACTCATTTCATTGATGAAACTAATTTCGCTTTGCAGGCTCGCACTCGGTTGCATTTTGCAAAATGGCTGAGCTGCGATTGGTTCGGCGATTCTACATAAAATATATAAATTATGATGCTGATAATAAAACTAATGGGCCAACTTGTTGATTAGTAAACAGCAGATATTTTAATCGCATAAATAGAGAACTTAAAAAAATTCTATGCTTTTGTTGTTTATCCATATTGTTAAGCATACTACACTTTCGAACAATGCCACAATGCCTTCTGACAAACGAGATAGAAACTAGATTCGTGGAACTAGATTGGAATCCTAAAACTAGATCCATGAATCTAGTTTGTCAAATGAGTTTCCCGAATCGAGAATTGTCAGTTCGTGGAAACTGAATATAATACTCACTTTTTAAATGTTCCGTGCATTTTTCAATTTTTTTTTCTCCACTTAAATGTTTTTGCAACACTTGTTTATATCCATAATGAATTGTCTCCAAACAAAAGGCATGGAAAGCAAAAGAAAGCATTTTTCTCTGTACATCCTTTTAGCCAATTACGTTTGCTGTAATTATCTGAATTAAATTTTCGTAAATAACTGTTTTACTTTTTGATGGCTGATAAATGTTAAATCGGGTATAAGACGACCCAAAGCTTTAATTTCAAGTTTATCCTGCAGTTCCAAGTGTGAAAATTTTATATTTTGCAAATATTGAACTATTTTTCTTTTCGTTCATTTCTTTAAATAAGTACGCTATTAATAAATAGCAATACTATTTCAGTATTATACTAATAGTAAGAGGACTGTGTTGGTGCAGAATGCTTCAAGTATATGTTTTTAATTATTTATGTTTGCAAATTAAGACATTGTTTGTAACAGAAAATCATACAATATGAGAACCTGTAGTCCAAATCATAATATAAGAAGCGAACATTCATCTACTTCATCTACATCATGTAAATATTTCATCAAATAAATAGTTATTAGCAGCAGTTCTTGTATTGATGCATATTTTTTCTGAAAGCCTTGAACATCAAGAACTCTTATAGTGGTCATTTTGCGAAGGGCATTTTGGCGATTATAGACTGTTTTTTTAAGTAAGGTCGGTTTTGTAATAAAAACAAAACTACTAAATACCTATATTTTCAAAAAAATTTTCTTTACCAGATTCTATGTTCCTTTAACTATTTTTCCAGAGTTTCCAATTTATTTAAGCACTTGTCATAGCGCTCAATGAACTTCCACATGATCACTTCATAAAAGCCTGCTGCTAGTGAAGAAAGCCACAGTTTCACTTGTTTATCATTGCTGAAATGCAGGCTGCCAGTGAACTTTAGATCCTAGAACAGGTGGTAGCCATTGGACACGAGGTTTGGACTGCAAGGTGGGTAGTCAGATTGTTTCCAAACAAAAGACACTCTCCTTGCAGTCCAGACTTCACATCTAGTGGTTACCACCTATTCCTGGACTAAAGGAGGTCAGCAGCAGCCTGCATTTCAGCAATGATGTGCATGATTTTCTTCACTGGTGGCAGCTTCCATGAAGTGGTCATGCAGAAGTAGATTGAGTGCTATCACAAGTGCTTAAATAAACTTGGAAACCATGTGGAAAAATAGTTAAAGGTACATAGAATCTGGTAAAGAAAAAATTTTGAAAATAGTTTTTTTTTTATTACAAAACGGTCCTTACTATAAGAGTAACCCTCGTATGAACAAGCTATTAAAACTGATGATTTTATTGTAAATTGTTAAGTATAAATAATAGTAAGTAAAATATTTTAAAGCGGGTATGTTTACTACATGATATATAAATTATTCTAGGAACTATATTTCGGATGTCCATGGAACTGGTCTTCGTGCTGTTTCTAGTTTGTTCCTAATTCAGATGCTGCTTCATTGGATAGTGATTTGGTTCAGGCTGAATTGAATGGAGCCCCAGTGTTGACTATCTTAGCTATTCTAGCCCAAGCTTTTGAAATTGCAAAACACAACTATAGCTAGAAAATTTACTTTTGTATGGACGAGCCACTACTGTATCATTTGATCAAAAATGATGAGAAAGGAGAGAAGGTAGGGTTCTTCTATGTTTTCTAAATACTACATTTGAGAAAATCTATTTCTTGATTTTAAAAAATTAAAGTATGGAGGCTTAAAAATTGCAGATGAAGAAGTAAAAGTAGATGAACTCGGGGCTTCCGCTACTTTTCTATACCTTCCTCGGGAGGATTAATTTCTTGTTATGAAAGAACTCGAGTGATGTATTTTATTATGAGCACTTTGTAATTATGTAGCTTTATTTTAACAGGATTTATCAGAATCCACCAGTTCAGTATGTGAAGCAAGATCTTCACACCTCCAAGATATAATTTAGTCATCCTAAAAGATAGCATGTGTGTTCATCAGCTCCTGTTTCCTGCCCCTGTTGCTCAGTTACCTCCCCAAATTCCAGCTCTACCTTGAATAAGTCAGCTACCACCTGTTTGGAGATAATCTGGTAAAAGTCTGTCATAATATGGTTTCTCCTTGTCATCTCTCCTCCTTTCCCGAGCTGAAAATCACCTATTCTCCTTCCATTACTTGTCTTAACTTCATGTACTATTCTATAGTAATTTCAAATTACTTGTGTTTGTTTTCCAGAGTTTCGATGCAATCAGTCGACAAGTGAATCGGACAACATTAAATGTCCAATGACCAGCCAATGAGGCAACCATGGCTAATGTTATCTGAATTGAGAGAAGTAGCCAGGATCAACTTGAGTGCAAATAATTGAATATAAGGATCTACCAGTGCTTATTGAATCTTTTGAAATTTTAAACAAAACAATGGGACTAAGCAAGAGTATCGTTCCGCCAGCTGACAAGATACTCTAACAGCAGCCAAACAAGTGATTGTCGGCACAGTCATGGCATCATTACGTTCTACAATGATTGATCTTGTTGAAGGTATGTCTAACAAATTAACGGAACTAGCTCTTAAGACACTAATGACAAATATTGAAGGAAAACTGAAGAAAATTTTAAAAATGACTGCCTAAGAACAAAACTGTTACGACCAACAAGATTAACAACAATTTTAAGACTATGGAATCAAAACAACCAAATACTTAAATGATTAACTGTCGGTCATGACATGAAAGATGCAGCATGGCTGCTGATGAAGAGATCTGATTAGAATTCATACTATGACCTGCCACAACTGAATGATAGCTCTATAAAATTTAATTGATATTCAACAAGATGTTATGGGGGATACTTTAGAAATAAAACCCCTGATTCTAGGGGGAGGGAGGAGCATATTAACAATACAAGAACTTATAACCAGTATTAACAAGGTTTCAGCCAAGGCTTTGACTCTTTAAGCTGTTGAAATTGCATTCAATCAATATATTGTTAGAACCCTAGCCTTCTAGTTCCCCAATTACATAGTGGGAGATTCAATATTTCATTGACCTTATTTACATGCTAGACCCTCAACATTACCATCTGATAGTGGGAGATTTGAATATGACTTTATGAAAGATTCTTTATCCTATAAATTGATAATTAGATTCGTATGCTATGATACATGTGCCACAGATGATCAAAGTTCCTACATATATTATAAATAGACCAAATTCTCAAATAATTCCTTCATCCGATTCTTGGTCTGATGATGAAACTAAGGTTTTACCAAAGTGTGATCACCTGATGATTGTGATGAAACTTTACATGCACATTGCTTATCCAAGCAAAACTTGAGCCTACGAAACTCCTCGAAAACCTTCGACTTAAATCCTATTTATTGGTTGCAAGCTTATGATATTGTGACCAATTTGCAACAGACAATGGCATTAACCAGGACTTTAATAAGCTCCATAAATGGATCGACCAAAGAGGGATGGTTACTAATACTAACAAAACAGACATTCTCAAAATGACTAAGATTTCCATGCATTAGAAGTCTGCGTTAAAAATTCTAGCAATCAACTTTGATGATAAAGTAACTTTTGCTCCTTGAGTTGATACTTAGACCAACCAACTCCGTAGATTACGATATATCATGCAGAAATTACAACAGAGTTTAAATCAAATGAAATTATCATTGTCTTAATACCAAAGCCATTCTGAAATTGATATATGGGATCTCTATCTAAAATTTGCCCTTGAAAAACTGAAAGTTGCCTATAATATTTTTTCATTTTTAGTGTTAAACTTGTGTTAAACATCATACAAATGTCTTATAAACTAAAATTATTGACTTTCAACTCCCATCAAGGAATTTGCAAACTTAGGTTTTCCCCTTTATCATTTCTATTTGGCACAGAAAAGCCTTTCCATGCAATACAATTAAGGTTTAAACTTAAGACAAACAATCCTAAGGTGTTACTCAAGTGATGTGATAATCCAGCTTATGCTTTTAAACTGTTGACCAATCAACAAAACCTTAACTAACTCATTCTATTTGTCCCATGTAGGAATGATGAATAATAATAATAGCACTGTAAAACATCATTTTTATAATAGAAAGGGTGTTGCTA
Organism: Rhysida immarginata; assembly: GCA_023313115.1. Classification (NCBI taxonomy): domain Eukaryota; kingdom Metazoa; phylum Arthropoda; class Chilopoda; order Scolopendromorpha; family Scolopendridae; genus Rhysida; species Rhysida immarginata. The sequence continues at coordinate 1,115,395 of JAHWFO010051442.1, read as the reverse complement.
GTACAGTCGAACCCGAATAACTCTAACTCAAATTGCAGACAACTTGAATGATACTCTAGGTCCCATCCCCCGAGTATTTAATTAATAGAAAATTCACTCGTTAACTCAAATTTTGTAATAAATCCTGGATAACTCTAAGAAATTTTTGGTTTTATTGAATAGGTATTCTTAAATTTAAACCAAAAATCTTAGAATATTGCAAAAATTAATACATTATGGACAAGATTCAATTCTCTAACTTTCACATTAGATTCACAATCATTCAAGTGGAAGAAAGCGATGCAGGAATCTTTCGTGGCCGCTGACACATTGTGGAAATTGAAACCTAATGCGAACACAAAATTGAGAATCGAACTTGATTGCGATCGTTCAATGGGAAAATTTTTAAACTTAGTACAGGATGACAATTGTGCTCTCATTTTTAGAGGAAGTGTTCATGTTCACCAATAAGTTTATTGTATGAACTATCGGAAGCAAGTTTTTAGAAGTACCCATACACTTCTGATTGGTCGTCGCCAGTTTGCTTTCGAAACTTCATTATCACATTCCCTTTGTCAATGTAAAGGTAACAGAAATTTACAGAAAAAAGTGAATTCTCTATGAAGTTTGGAATATAAAACATTTATACATCATAAATGTCATCTGATGAAAAATACACTATATGATCAAAAAAATCCGGACACCCCTCACAGATCATCGATTGGCCCAATGTCACATGATAATGACTTGCACATCATTTAAATAGCTTCCCACACCTTCAGACACAACTCTGCTTGGACATTGGCAAGAATGGGTTGTTCGGCAGAGCTCAGTGAGTTCCAACGTGGAACCATCGTTGGATGTCACCTATGCGGCAAGTCCGTGCGTGACATTTCCAGCCTTCTTCAGATACCCAAGTCAACAGTAGGCGATGTCATTATGAAATGGAAGACCCGGGGATCAACAACAGTTCAACAACGAACCGGTAGACCCAAGAAACTGACAGAGACCGTCGAGTGCTTCGTCGTGTCACCCGCAGCAACCGGAAGTCCTCGGCGGAAACAATTGCCACAGAGTTTCGAAACGCCTCTGCAAATGATGCTAGTACCATGACAATTTGTCGGGAACTGCACACGATGGGATTCCATGGCCGTGCTGCTGCCCACAAGCCCCACATCAGCAGGATCAATGCCAAGCGACATCTGGAGTGGTGCAAATTCCACAGAAACTGGACAATGGACAAATGGAAACGTGTAATGTGGACAGACGAATCTCGCTACACACTATGGCAATCCGATGGACGAGTTTGGGTTTGGCGCATACCTGGAGAACGCTTCTTACCTGAGTGCACAGAGCCCACAGTCAAGTTCGGAGGAGGAGGAGTCATGGTGTGGGGCTCATTTTCATGGTATGGACTGGGTCAGCTCGTTCCTGTGCAAGGAATCATGAACTCCGACCGTTATCTGAATGTTTTGGACAACTGTGCACTTCCAACATTGTGGCAATTTTTCGAAAACGGGCCATTTCTCTACCAACACGACAATGCTCCGTGCCACAAAGCAAGGCGTGTACAGCAGTGGTTTGCGGACTCTGGGGTCGAAGAAATGGGTTGGCCAGCACAAAGTCCCGACCTCAATCCTATAGAGAGTCTGTGGGATGAATTGGAAAGAAGCTTGCGGGAAAGATCACATCGGCCAACTTCTGTACCTGAACTGATTCTCACTCTTCGGGAGGAATGGAGGAACATTCCGGAAAGTACCTACCAACATTTGGTGGAAAGTCTTCCCCGAAGGATGGAAGTTGTGATTCGGGCAAAGGGATGTGCAACGCCCTATTGATTTCCATGAAATCGTGGCTAGAGCGCAAACGTGCATGTGTCCGGATATTTGTGATCATATAGTGTAAATGGTCAAAAATAATGGAGATGCCTTTCGAAAATTTTTACAAAACAGAAATAGAATTCAGAAACCATGCCAAAACAGCATTGGAGTTGATTTTTGTTGGAACGGACAGTGTTTTAACGGATCCATATTGTAGTTGTATATGGATCTCATTAAAAATAATCGTATTTGTAGAAACTAGTAACACTGCAAGTATCATGTAACGTTTGTAGTTGTCATGTAGCCTCGTTTTTGATTTACTGGTTAAATTGAAAAACGGGTTAAGTCAAATTTTTTATCTAGTCCAAGTTATCAGGGTTCGACTGTAGTACTATTACAAATATGCAAACCAAATGTTTCTACCACGCCAAGTTTTTGTGTAACTTTGGTTTTTAATTTTAGCTAAACATACCGCATGCCAGTTGACTTCATTGGCGTTAGAAGCATGGAGATCATTAAAGGCAGTGCGTATAGGGTTTTTGGGTAACACAACAGCAGAGAACTACAAAGACATTGTAAAAAAACTCATTGCAGACTATCAGGCTGTTGGTGCTCGAATGTCACTCGAGGTCCAATTTCTACATAATTACCTTGACTTTTTCCCTGAGAACTTGGCATTTGTTAGCAACGAACATGACTTTTCTTCGATGGGTGACTTTTGCTGGTTTCTGCAGCATGAGAAAACTGAATCATATAAGTGAAGACTCGAAGTCTTCATTTTCCAGTACCACGCTCCAGTCAATAGTTAGGAGCGAGTGTAGCAGAGATATTTTAAATTGATTTGCTACATATTTGCATATTGTATATTTTGCGATTTCAGTACATTTTCATTTAATTTGTTCAATCTGGACTGGGCATTCCTGAAAATAATCACTAGACTAGCTTATAACAAAGTAACCTGACGTGCTAGATAATAATGGAATACATTTCTACGATCAGTGGAGTATATTCTGTAAGGTAGAGACCTTGGTATTTCTGGTATAGAAAATATTTTTTTTTTTTTTTTTTGCACAGTGTTGAACATAAACACATAAACAACAGATATTTAAGTAGACTTCATTAAAATTGTTTTTTGAAAAGATACTGTAGCAAACTAAGATTTTTGTCATCTATTTCTTTTATATGAGGTTAAAACTAAATTTCTTACTATATTAAGAATAAAGAAATAAAAACACTCTTTGACCACAACAGAAATAAATTTGGAAAAATACGACCTGGAAGCGCTTTTCGAGGGCGAAGAGATTCAGGGAGTAAAATGAGAAAATCCGATGAGTTTAATTCTTACATATTGTTTAATTCTTACTATGTTTATTTAAAAAAAAAAAAGTTAAACGAAGGAAGTGCCAGTCATTATGAAGGTGTTAAAATATTTTTTGCTTCTTTATCGAGAATCCCCTTCCTCCTTGTTTTGAAAGTTGCATAAGTTTATTAACATTGTATATATTTGCTAGTTTACGATTATAAATGAAAATATGAAAAAAAATTCGATAGCCTGGGGGAACCAGGTACTTCTCTCTAACCAGCTCGAATGGATAGGTAGATGTTGAAGCTTCCATGCCAGTTGGGCTTTAATTGGTTAGAGTGTATGTTAGTACAATTAGTGAAAGTCCTTGGTTCGAGCCCATGCAGTGGAATATTTTCTTATTTTCATTTATAATTTAAAACATCTGAGGTATGGCATCTGTTAGCGTGTTTCAATAGATACTACCCTTCTTATAACGACTAACTGTAGTTGTTGATCAGTGAATTTTCATCAAACAAGTACCGTAAATCTTCTACTATAACGCGACCTCTTGTATAACGCGACCCCCATTTTTGACTCCTCGCGAGAAATAAAATGTACAAACTTATACAGAGAAAAAATCTTTATTTTTAAATAGTCTGGATATTTAATATTCAAAAACCTTCAAAATCTGATTCATCTGTGTCTTCAAACAGGTCTTTCCAATCTTCCTCAGTTAATTTGACATCTGTATCCCAGTCTTCTTCCTCTAAACAATTGGCTGCATCTTCATCGTCCCACAGAAGATCATCTTCTGTGCCATCCATTTTGTTGGCGATCCCAGTTTTCAAAAAACTCCTTCTAACCATGGCTTCTGGAATCGAATCCCAAGCCTGTTTAACCCAATTAGTTACCTGCGAGAGGCTGTGCTTCTTCAGGTTTCCTGTTGGTGTCAACTGCACCTCGTCAGATGCTATCCAGCTAATCCAGTAGTGCCTCACTCTGTCCTTAAATGGCTTATTAAGAACCACGTGAAGTGGTTGCAACAGGCTTGTCAGCCCACCTGGGATGACTGCCTGGCTTGTTCGCGTTTCCTTAAGCTTCGCTTTTACTCGCTCTGTGAGGTGGCTTCTGAACTGGTCCCAGACCAGCATTGCGGGCGGCTTCGACATTGCACCAGTTCTTCTGCTCCATATTTTCTCTAGCCATAACTTCACACAGTCTTCATCCATCCACCCTCTAGGATGGACATGAACAATCAACCCAGGAGGGAACTTTTCATCTTTTGGTAAGGTTTTCCTTTTAAAAATAACCATGGGCGGTAGTTTGTCTCCATTGGCAAGACAGGCTAAAACCACCGTAAAATGTCTTCTCGTGACCAGTTGTCCTGACGTAGATCTCTTTCTTGCCAATATTGTCCAGTGTTCAATTACTAGGCATATCGAAAAACATGGGCATTCCATCCATGTTCCCAGGTCAAAGGAATGCTCTTTCCACAGATTTATTATAAACTTATGGAAACTCATCACCTTATAAATAGAGAATTTTTCCAATTATAATAAATTGAGAAATAGAGAAATAGAAAAATAGAGATCATTTTCTAATTGTTATCATTACCTTATCTTCCAGGTCACTCGGGAGCTTTTGAGAAATTTTCATCCGCTGACGAATTGCCAGAGTTTCTCTTAACGAACTTCGAATACCAGTCACCAGAGAAGTTTAATGGCTGGCTAATTTTATATTTTACATCTTTAGACATCTTCTTGCCCTGTAGTCGTACATGAATCGATGAAACTATATATCCATCATTTCGCCGATTTTCGATCCACTTGACGAGGTCCTTTTCTAGTTCTGGACACTGAACGCTCTTACCTCTCAGCGCCTTTTTTGCTTTAGGCATCTTTCCCAAAGAAGACTTTTGTTTTTTCCATTGTCTAATGTTAGCTTCTGGTACACGGAATTGTCTCGATGCCTGCAGATTATTGGTTCTTTCCGCGTACTCTACTACCTTCAGTTTGAAACTGGCAGCATAAGAAAAACGTTTTCTTGTTCTAGAAGCCATTTCTAATCAAACCTTTTTCAGAATAAAAATTCATCATATTAATACTAATTTATAAACTGGTAGAAGCACAGAAATCAGAAAGCCAAGTCATTTACAAAAAAAGAAGAAACTAAATAATAAAAAAAAAACAGAAAAAAAAGAAAAAGTACCTTAGTTTTGCTGAGTGAAGAATCTCTAAGTCCTGAATCACTAAATGCAGGTTGAAGAATCATTAAGTAAATATGCTGGAGATCGAATCTAAAAGTATTGATGAACTGGATGAATAGGTTGTACTGATTTACACTCACATTGCCAGAGTTTATATAGTGCTTGCAGTGCTATTGTCAATCAAAACTAACCAATCAACACAGTGGTATATTGGGTGGCATTGTCCATTGGCTGAAGAGTTCTTTTTTTACATGTTTTTATGGAATGAATCAGCATATCGTGCCTGTTTGTAACCCAAATGATTTTAATGGGGGAAATTAAAAGTTCAGTTACATGCATTTTTACACCAAAATTCAATTTAATTTTGGAACATTTGCCCCATAATCAAGCAACAGAAAACAACTTCGACAAAAGCAACTGCCTCAACTTCGAGGCAGTTTGGAAGTTTATAGCCCTACATTGATAGGGAAAGCTTTCTCACTCGCACATTGACAAAAAAACACAAAAGTACATCAATTTTCTTAATAAAAAGACAAGTAATCTTTATTCAGTTTAATATTTTCACTACATAAGCTTTCTTGTAGGCTTTGGTTCGAGGCAGTTTTGAAGTAGGCCTAATTAGAAGTATCGATGTTTGGGAGAAGTTATTATCGATGTTGTTAGATGTTGGCGACGAGTAATTCGAATAAAAAGTGAATTAATATATGGTATAATGAACTGGACATTATAAGCAATGTAATTAATGTACGATAATGTTATCAGGACAAAATCTCCTCCGGACAAAACCTCCTCCGGCCGCAGTCGTCGGAGGGCTGATTTTTATCCTCTAGTATAATACGACCCAGCAAATTTAGATGCTTTTTTAGGCCAAAAAAATTCGCGTGATAGATGATTTACGGTACTCAAGCTTTGTTCTGAGATTCAAGTTTCTTCTAAATTTAGTGTGTCCGATCTGTTTATTATCAGTCTTACGCTACGCCATTTTTTTGAAGGAAAAAAGTGATTTCTATGATACCTCGAGGAAACTTTTTTTTTTTTTTTTTTTTTTTTTTTTTTTTTTTTTTTTTTTTTTTCGTAAATTAATATGATCCTTTTGGACCGAAAATTTTTGTATAAATCGGAGATGTTTGTTAGTTTATAGCATTTTTCATTTTCATGTTATATATTTCAGTTTTTTTTGAAAAAATTAATAGAGATCGTTAATGTCCTAATGAAATATGCAGTTTCAAAATTTTTTCAGAATTCATACATCACGAAAAATGAAAATAGTTTTATTCATGACAGAAGGGTGAAGAAATTTTTAAAATAAGTATGTAAGTTATTTTTCTATGAATTTTCATTTGAATTTATGTCAAATTGTAATTTGAGTTCACTAACGTAAACGCATCATTTGATAATATCGTGTGTGTTACCCACATGACTAGCTCCCCCTATTAAGACATCGAAAGCAGGATTAACTTCTGCTTTGGTTTGAACTGGTTTTCCCATTCTGGACTGCAGTATTGTTTAATGGAGGTGTCAGTACGTGCGAAATAAGAACATTTTCTCCTTTTATGCTGCAGTGCTCTGAGTAAGTCTAAATGTCATTTTTTATTACACACTGATAAAATTTTCTGCCTATTGCTAGAAAATAAATGTAGGGGTTGAAATATACAAGCAGTTTGAGATATGTAGCTGCTTAAGATCATTATTTAGAAGATCAGATGCACATCGCTATTTTGTCGAGTTGCAACCTTTTCATTATGAGAGCAGCATGTTATAAATGTTATTTCATTAAACTTCTAATGTTTGCATGTCTAAAGGAAGGTTTCTATATTATGTAAAAAAATTGGCGATAAAGTATCAAAAGTTTTAACGTTATTAAGTTTTAAATTTCGAGCTGTGTGCATCCAATGGCCAATTCTGATACAGAAGTCAATAGTAGCTTGTCACGGTTCAAGAACATTAATCGCTAGAGTTGATACGACTTTGTGATCTTTTTGAGACCCTAACGGTTGAAGCAAGGTAGCACTAGAGAAAGTTTTTATTCAAGTTTATTCTCATTGTATAGAGTTGCTAGTTTACGATTATAAATGAAAATATGAAAGAAAATTCGATAGCCTGTGCGAACCATGTACTTCTCTCTAACCAGCTCAAATGGATAGGTAGATGTTGAGGCTTCCATGCCAATTGGGCTTTAATTGGTTAGTGTGTTAGTACGATTAGTGAAAGTCCTTGGTTCGAGCCCATGCTGTGGGATATTTTCTTATTTTCATTTATAATTTAAAACATCTGAGGTACGGCATCTGAGGGTGTGTTTCGAAAGATAATAGGGTTTTCACTCACTGGATTGTTTAGATAGATTTCGTGAGATGGTCTCTTATTTCGATAGTCGTGAACATAATGAGAAGGCAGTCCCAACAAAATGGTTTAAAGCATTGGTTCCACATCAAAACAAGAAAACCGAATTTTTATGGTAAAAACTTTCAGCTCCAACCCATTATTCAGCGCGTTATGATTTAACGACTGCCTTTACCTTCCTCTCGTCTAGTGACACCTGATTGTTTGGGGTCCATCTGGTTATTGTGTAGGTCCCGCTGGGTGATTGTAAGGCCCAGCTTGTAGATGTCTTTACTGAGTATCTCTGAATATTGTCTGTTGGTCAGGTTGAGAAGTAAGAAATGTTGCTTTGGATAGTGCTTGTCAAGTTTATCATCATTGTATGTTTGCTAGTTTACTATTATAAATGAAAATATGAAAAAAAAATTCGATAGCCTGGGGGAACCAGGTACTTCTCTCTAACCAGCTCGAATGGATAGGTAGATGTTGAGGCTTCCATGCCAGTTGGGCTTTAATTGGTTAGAGTGTATGTTAGTACGATTAGTGAAAGTCCTTTGTTCGAGCCCATGCTGTGGAATATTTTCTTATTTTCATTTATAATTTAAACATGTGAGGTATGGCATCTATAAGTGTTTCTATAGATACTACCCTTCTTATATTGCACGAACTGTAGTTGTTGATCTCAGTGGATTTTCATCAAATGAGTACTCAAGCTTTGTTCTGAGATTCGAGTCTCTTCTAAATTTAATGGCGTCCGATCTGATTTTTAATCGCCAGAGTTGATATGACCGCATGATCTTTTTGAGACCCTAACGGCTCTAGCACTAGAGGATGTTTTTATTCAAGTTTATTATCATTGTATATATTTGCTAGTTTATGA
>JAHWFO010051442.1:1075906-1106896 GCA_023313115.1 Rhysida immarginata | reverse complement strand
GGCTTCCATGCCAGTTGGGCTTTAATTGGTTAGAGTGTATGTTAGTATGATTAGTTAAAGTCCTTGGTTCGAGCCCATGGTGTGGAATATTTTCTTATTTTCATTTATTATTTAAAACATCTGAGGTACGGCATCTGAGTGTGTGTTTTGATAGATAGTACGGCAATGGATCGATTAGATGATTTCATGAAGTTCCCCCCCCCCCCCCTCATGCAGAAGCCGTACAAGCCTAACCGTCGGGCCGCAGATGCTCAGATCAACAGTCCAGGATAGCCTGAACTGCCATTGCCTAACCTAACCTAATTGTAAACTGATTGGATCACATTGCTTGACTTGCAATTATAAGTAATGACTTAGGAACAACAGGGTTAACAATAAGGATCAATAATTTCATACAGATTACATAATGTTTGATATAACAATTTAAATTTGTATCTCGTATTCAAATTGTTTCACTCAAACTCTCTCCACAAGTATGCGGCATGCATATTTGAAATATCTAAACGATAAGAATAAAATTGATATTCACGTTAAAGGGTTTGCACCAAAAAAATGAAAACCAAATTTTTATGGTAAGAATGTTCAGATTTCATTCTGATCACAAAGCTGTTCAACAGAAAAATGCATTTGAAAGTTAGAGTCCATGGGAAGCTTTTAATAATTTCCGTGGTTTCCAGAAAATAAGAGCTCTGACGTTATCAATGATATGCAGAGTTCTGTATTCCTCTATTTTGGCTTCGTGTCTGGTTTTAATGATAGTGATTTCTCAGGTCTGTGGTTCTTAATTTCTTAATAAAACTAAACTGCTCTTTGATTCTTGTTATTTTCTCCCACTTTATTCAAAATATTTCAGTTACACTTAATACAGTTTAGTTTGTAGACTTCTGATCTGTTTTCTGGTGGAATCTTGTCCTTTGTACTGTCGAGCAGTCCTTTGATTGTGTCGGTTTCTATATGTAACTTCCAGGTTGAAGGTTTTACATATAATTTCTAGGCCCCTTGTCATGTTTCTACTGTACGTAAGGCATATGTGTTTATCTTCTTTCCTAATTTTATTCAGTGTCGTGGTGTCTTCTATGGCTCTCTTCCACGTTTGCTTTTTAACAACTTTTTCAACCATTTCAGTAGAGAAGCCGTTGGCAGTAGCATTGTATTTGATCTTGCTTAATTCTTCTCCCCTTGTAATTTGATTCATCGGTATTGCATTGCTCAGTTCATAATATGATTAACAGCTCAAGCTTATTGGAATTTGCATTGATTCTATATATACTGGCTTGTTTTTTCAAATATTGGCTCACTATGTCTTCCTAGCAGACGAAATGTACAAATATTTGAAATAAATTCTTTTGTGGACAAGTGGAGCGTCTCCCTATTCTTTATCTTAACAAAAAAATTGTTTATTACTTCGTTACTTTGAATGCGCATTTCAACCACACAGGTCATCATTCTGCAAACGCTAACGGGATTTAGGTGAAAGAAACACCTTGTATTCCCCATTGATTCGTGGGAAATTATAATAGCAAATCACAAACTATGCAACCAATCAGAATTGAGAAAGGGTTAAGTCACTAAAATGGAAAACCCCAATAAAAAAAGGGAGGGGGATACAAAATTGGATTAAGATTAAAAGGTAACCATTAATTACAAAAGGAACCCATCAGATTACAAGTAAATACAAAAAAAACTGTTACAAGGACTACATGATCGATGATTTGCTTAAACGAAAATTCGGACCACTAGTCTCCAATTTACTTCACTTAATTTGAACGAGAAGAAATAATTCCTTCCCATCTCTTACAATACCAGTCCACATCAAAAAAAAATGAATGAGGTAACTGTTCACACGAAAGTGCTTCTAGCTAGAAAAATATGAAATGTACAATCAACTTCATATGGGATGTTTGTTTTCAATCGTGTCAAACTTCGTTTTAAAGAAAACAGAATGATGAAATGTGTATTCATTCTTGAAATACATTGATGATATTTCGTGCTTCAAAATAATGGACAAAAATAATTGTATTCAGTTCTTTACCTGTAACTGCAGGTTAGACTGTTAAGTTCGATACTTGGTTATATCCCCTTTGGCTTCACTTACAGCACAAATGTACCTTGGTAATGAGTGACATCCTTCCTCCATAATAGTTGACCATACTTTCCTAATCTATCTTTCAAAGCAGCAATTACCATATGGTTCTTGCCTTTGAGATCTCTCTTCATAATATTCCAGAGCTCCTCTATTGGGTTTAAATTAAGTGAGTTGGATGGCCAAGGAAAACTACTGATATTATGCATTTGTTGGCGAGAGGCATGGGATGGTGCATTGTTATGATGAAAGATATTTTCATCTTCAAATGTCTCAAATGAGGGAATCGGAAATGTTTCGAGAATGTCTTGGTAAACAGCTGAGTTGACAGTCCCTTTTGATGATTGCAAGTTCACCCACTCCCTTCATGCCCATGCAACCCCATATCATAACACTTGTTGGAAATTTTAGTTCTCTTAAGTGCATTTGGTTTGAATCCCTCGTTCTTTCTTCTCCATACTCTTGTTCCTTGATCCCCAAATAGCAAACAAAATCTGGATTTATCACTGAAAACTATCTTGTTGAAGTCTTCAGCAGTCCAATCAGCATGCATTTGGCACCACTGTAACCTCTTCTTGGTCAAATGTGTTTTTTTAACTGGCACACAGCTTTTCATGCAAAATTCATGCAAACGATGTTTAGTGCTCAGACACTGAAGTTCGTGATGTTTTCCACATATTGTTAATCCTCTTTGAAAATTCAAACCAGTTGCTCTCAACAATTCCTTTCAGTTTTCGATCTTCCTGTGAAGTGTTGTGGTATGTTTTTTCCGACATTTATGGTGGTTTGATTGAAGTCCAAGACACAACTTCATCTGCTTCAAGATCTTTGACACTGCACCTTGTGTACGATTTCTTCCTGAGTGCAGCTGTCGTTATAGAGTGAAAGTATAATCTTTCTTTTTTCTTCAAAAATATCTATCTTTCGTCCCATTGTGAAAAATGTTTTCCAAGAGTATTTCATTTTTTTGATGCAGGTTGGGAAGTATTGCATTATGAAAATATTTCAAGAATGAATAAACATTTAATTGTTCTTTTTTCTTTAAAATGAAGTTTGACATCATTGAAAACAAACATCGCATATGAAGTTGGTTGTACATTTCATATTTTTCTAGCTAGAAGCACTTTCATGTGAACAGCTGCCTCATCCCACACAATATTCCATTTTTTTGATGTAGACTGATAGAAGACTAACCAAAGGACTACAAAAGATTTTCCAAGGATTGACACAAAGCTAGTTTTCCGTAACCCTAACTCTTTGAAGCTGTTACTTCAATTCATCAAGAGAATTTCAGCCACTTCTTGGCTTCACCTAAGATGATACACTCACCTACATAAATGCTGATTGCGATGAGCTTATCATAGTAACCATGAAATATGCACGGATCTGCTTTGGTGGCATTCAATCCTGCTGCTACTAATAATTTTGAAAACTTTCGATACACGTAGCGACCAGCTTCAGGTAAACCATAAATGCTGCCTGTTACCTTGAGAAATTCATCCTTTCTAATTTCTAAAAAGTTCAGGTGGTTCCATAAATAACTGATGATCGAGTGTTGCGTTCAAATAGTTTCAACATCAATAAACTTCACAGGAATATAGGATTCATGATATTCTACACCGATTCGTTGCTTCAGAATCATCTACAACTAAACGGACTTTGTATTTAATAGTGAAAATCCATTTACTATGAATAAGTTTTCTTTTTCACGATCTACAATGCTCCAACATCATGGTCCTTCATAAACTGAAGTACTTTCCATTTTGACATTTTCTGATGCTAAAACATCTTCATAAGTTTTCGGAATGGATTCCTATACCATATTCACAATATTTTTGTTGATCATAGCTTCTTTATTTCTCATTGATCTTCTAATACCCTGCTCTATCAACTGTCTTTCAATATCTGCATTTTCTTCTCCTTAAAGCTTCATTTGTGTCTCCCTTGCGTTTTCCTCTTCTCTTCGACATTTCAATTTCATCTCTCCCATGTTGTATCTCTGAGACTTTCCTCTTCATCTACTAAGTTATTCTTTTGAGATTTAGATTCTGGGGTAAATTCATTACTTGACATTATCGGAAGCTGCATATATTTCATCTTGAGTTACTTCGGTTTCATCCCAGAAACTATATGCTTAAATGGTTGTTTATTTCATGCTTTATTCCTTTCAGTCTCCAGTACGACTCCAACTTCTTTTTGACAAACTGTGTCATTATGTTCTGATAATCTTAAGTCTTTGTTCCGTTTCGGTTTCTCTTCGCTGTGGACTTCTGTCATCATATTGTTTACGCTTATCACTATTAGGTTCTTTGTCTCCGATTTCATCCTCGATTGCTTTCGCCTTTTCTTGTTTATTTTCCTACATGGTTTTTTCTGGTCTTTCCCTACAATCTTTTTCTTTGTATCCTGCTTTGCCGCAGTGAAACTCCTTATTTTATATCGATTCTTCTTCCTCATGACCACTCTTTCCTTCGAATTGTAATAATGCTTCTCGTAACAGGTCATATGTTAACAATGAATTTAAAGCTATGACAGTTGTTACATCAAAATACTTTCAGTTTTCTTCGAAGGGTATGCCTAGTGGCGATAATTCACCAGCCAACGATCACACTCGTAGAAAATACTGTGTCTTTCTTTCTTTTCCATTTTGCCAGATCATTGTGTTCTTCGTAGACTGAAAACCCCTTCATGTGTTTTCTTTAAAGTCATCCATAATTCTTTGGCACTAGTTACTCACTCAACTGCCAAGTCTTGTTCATTTGCAAGTGATAAAATAAGGATTGACGGTACTTCTTCGTTCTTGTACACCCTTCCAATTCATCTCATCTTGGCTCCTCATTGGTTAAAATTCCTTACAGATGATGACCCTTCAAATACGCAATTATTTTCATGCTCCATATGCAATAATTACTTTCTGACAAAGATTTGATCTTTGCTAAATCCAATGTGTTCATGTTTCCCATCACAATCAATCACAGAAAGGCAATTCTTCTAATTTTTCTCTGCTCCTCGATACAGTTCTTATTATGGGCAAACACACTCTACTACTGTAATGCTCCCAAATGAACCTTTAAATCACCCAACCCAATTCTCCTGATCTCTCCCCCCCCCCCCCCCAAAGCCTTTAGTGTAATCTCCTGTTCTTGTGACTGATCTGGTTACTAAGAATTACATCTACTCAGGGAGTTGGAAAATAAATTGGCTTCAAAATACTACAGCAGGTTCACAATACTGCAACAATCATTTGTGTACAATTGCATCTAATAAGGAAAAATTCATCAAAGTTCATATTGTCTGATTGTTATCCTCAACAGGGACTTCTGAGCAGGTAAAAAACGTACCTTTCTACACAAAAGTGATAAGCACCAATCTTTGTGTTTGAGGAAAAAATATTTCTCATCCTTATGATCTCTTGAGAATAGTCTGTCCTACGTCTTCCCTTTATTTCTCCGGGAACCCACGATTTTTACACCCTTGATCTCGGCTTGACTCTCAACTAGGAGGGACGATGAATACTATTTATCATAAAGCTAAGTCAAAAGGTACGTCCATAGCTTAATTGCCAGAGTTGATATGAATGAGTGATCTTTTTGAGACCCTAACTGCTAAAGCAAGGCAGCAATAGAGGAAGTTTTTATTCAAGTTTATTATCATTGTATATATTTGCTAGTTTATGATTATAAATGAAAATATGAAAAAAAAATTCGATAGCCTGGGGGAATCAGGTACTCCTCTCTAACCAGCTCGAATGGATAGGTAGATGTTGAGTCTTCCATGCCAGTTGGGCTTTAATTGGTTAGTGTGTAATTGGCTTAGTACGATTAGTGAAAGTCCTTGGTTCGAGCCCATGCTGTGGAATATTTTCTTATTTTCAGTGTGGAACATCTGAGATGGCATCTGAGGGCATGTTTCGATAGATAGTAGCCTCCTTATAATAGATGAACTGTGCAGATACGTAGTTGTTGATCAGTGCATTTTCATCAAAACGAGTATCTTTGTTCTGAGATTCGAGGTTTCTTCTAAATTTAATGGTGTCTGATCTGTATGTACAAAATATAAGGCTAGAAAAGTTTTAGTTCATTGGCTCAGTGTGAAAATTTTATTCTCGAATTTGACACTAGTTCATTTATATGGTTTTCCTTTCAATTTGCTGTCTCCATTCTCTTGGGTGTTCAATGAAATAAGTTAATTTGGCAATCCTTCACTATTAGGAGCTTTAGCTAAAGCTACTTATCAGAATGCATGGTTGGTCTGTATGTCTGTGTCCGACTGTCTGCCTTTTCCACGATAACTTGAAAATTGATTAACTTTTTCAAATTCTGTTTTCAGAAATAAGACCATCGAAGTTCTTAGCTTAGCTGTATCAGCTTTTCAGTTTATTTCATAGACACTTCAAATCTGTTGCACATCTCTAAAGGTGACTTTAAGAATACAAAAATAATGGTCTATCTTATAATAATCGATTCATAGTGATGAGCTAAGAACAAATACTTCCCAATGTTATTTTGAATTTATATTTTAAGCATCATTGATCACATGATCTTGTGTTGCAGTAATGATTTTACAGCATTGAGATAGGATAGGGCTAGGATCCGATCATTCTTTCTCTGCATCATGCCACCCTGGACACCTAAAGACACTGCTTCCAGAACTCCTATTCTTCCTAGGAAAAAAACTAAAGTTAAAATCTCTATTCACAGCCATTGCCAAGTGATCACCGCAAGAATCTCTTATATCCTTTTACCATTCATTGTTTTAATGAAAGCCATCGGAAGCAACAATTAAGTGGATTTGCAGCATTAAAACTAAATAACATGCACATGTTAAAAAGGATGGCTCCTACACAAAACGACTTTGTCGAAAATATAAAATCCCTTGGTTCATGTACCAAGGCAGCTTCTAAAAGCCTAAGCACAAAGGACAAACTTTGTGACATGAAATCCACATTTTTATGATGAAATTTAAAATTGTTATATTTCCTCCATTTCATTGGGGGTTTCAGTTAGTGACTTACCCCTTTCTCGATTCTTATTGGTTGTGTAGTTTAAGACCGATTAACCTTGTAAATTGTATAAATCTTTGTGATTTGCTGGGTTTTTGTCGCACGAGTCAACAGAGGGTACAAGGAGTTTCTTTCACTTTAGTCCCCTGTTTGTCAGTTTGCTGAATGATGACCGCTGTGTGGGTGAAATGTGCATTCGAAGTGACAAAGTAATAATTTTTTATGGACAAAAGGTACTGTCTGTTCCAAAAGTTTTAATGCAAGCCATCGTTTAATGATTGATATTACTAAGAGGTCATTTTTAAAAAAATTTAAGCTGATTAATCGAAACATTTTTCTTTTATTCTGACAGATACTTAAGGTGCATCTTTATTACAACAGAAACAATTAAAAATAAGTCATACATATAAAGGATGTTGTTTCTTAACATTTTGATAAAGATAAGTTCCAAAAGCTGGGCATGTTGTTTATCAGCATTTGACTATTTCATTGTCAGTTTGTCACACGTTCTTTATCCAGTCAATGCTTGTTTGGAGGTAGGATTTAAACTCTCTATCTCTTTTCACAAGGTACTGTAAATTTTCATTATTAGTTTTCGGTAAATTTCCTGGCTATTCGATGTGTTCAAGTTCACAAAGTCATGCTCCTGAAACTACTTTTTTATTTTCCTTGAAGTATGGCATTGTGTGTTGTCTTCTTGAACACACGTCTTTAGTCCTGAAACTGGTCTTCAAATGTTGGCAATAAAGTTTCCAAAATTTCTTCATTGGTTGCAGAATTAACTCTGCCATTAACAATGCACAGTCTTCCAATTTCTCAATACGAAAAAATCCACAAACCATGACTTTTTTTGCGAAAATTTCAGTTTTTTATATTATTCAGGAATGTTTCTTTCTCTTATTTTCCATGCTCGTTGTTGGCTTGAATCAAATGCAACACAAAGGAACTGTTATCACTAAAAACCAAATGCTCCAGTTATCAAGTGAAAATTCTTGATATTTTCTTGCCCAAGACATTCTTTTCATTTTGTAACTTTTTTCGATGAGCTGATACAAAACCTATCTTGATATATCTATGAATCGTCGACTTCTTAAC
Source organism: Rhysida immarginata (assembly GCA_023313115.1). NCBI lineage: Eukaryota > Metazoa > Arthropoda > Chilopoda > Scolopendromorpha > Scolopendridae > Rhysida > Rhysida immarginata. The sequence goes on along the minus strand of JAHWFO010051442.1, from coordinate 1,098,716 downwards.
GTTCTTGTTCCAAGCATGGCAACACACTGCTGTTAAATGACGAACAGAGCACCATCTATTCTTTTTGATTGTAACTTTGAATTGGTCCATATCTTGTTTAGCGAGTTTGGATGAGCTTCAGCTACGAGTCTTTACTGACGTTGAACCATCTTCTTCAAATCATTTGATTGCAAACAAGACAGTTTGCTTGCAATCCACTTGGGACATCCCATTGTCACGAAATGCAGTAATTTTTTTTCTGGTTGTTGCTATTTATTTCCAATGTTTGACAGTGGTAACCTAGCATAGTCTGATTTCAGATTATGTAGATGAGAAGGAGTAATTGTAATTTTTATAAGTTTGGGGTAGAAAGTATTAAATTAATCTAGAGATTTAAATATTTTTAAAAAACAAATTAGTATTTTAAGCTTTTGGGACTTAATCTTTATCAAAATGTTGTTAAAAAACGACATCCTTTATGTGAGCGACTGTTATTTTTAGATGTGCAACTGTTAATTTTCTAAACTTTCATTGGATAATTTTCTTTTTAAATTGAAATTTAAAAAACCTCATAGTAAAAGATAGACCATACTACTTTGAACGCTTGCAAAGCAGCTTTGAAGAGAGTAGAAGCAGTATAAGGGCAAATTGATCGTAGATTCAACGTGGACTCTAACTAACCAATGCATTTTTCTGTTGAACAGCTTTTGTGATCAGATCTGGAATTCTTTTTTCGTTTTTAGATCTGGATCCTACGCTTTAACATTTAACTAAATATTGCAGACCCTTTAACTTGAATGTCAGTTTTCTTATTGTTTAGATACTTCAAGTATATATACATTGTATTTCTCGAGAAAGCTTGAGTGAAACAATTTGAGTACAAGTGTGAAAATTTAAATTTTTATGTTGATCTTGTGTAATCTGTATCAAATTACTGTTCTTTATTGTTGACCCTGTTGTTTCTAAGTCATCCTTATAACTGCAAGAGGTCAAGTAATGTGATCCTTTTGATTTAGAATTAGGCAATGGCAGTTCAAGTTATCCTGGACTGTTGATCTGAGCATCTGTGGCCCTATGGTCAGACTTGTACAGGTTCTGCAAGAAAAACATTGAATATTACACTGAAGAAAGCTTTGGATGTGTAAAACTCTGATGATTTATTTTCAGTAACTACATTTGCAATTAATGTCAGATCAGTCTTAGTTCCATGTTTATTGAAGTTAATTCGATAATTTGTTTAGGAGTTTCAAGCAAATGCACGTGAAGGGCCAGAAACTGGATAATGGTTGACTAGAACAGAAAAAAGAATAACGAAAACATGGAACCACAAAAAGAGTTTAATACTACTATGTACATTTCACTAACAGCGTTACTTCTTCAGCAAGAGAACATAAAATGGCATCACTGGCAATTCTTAATAGGTTTTTGTTGAGCTATTGGCAAGTCCAACGCACAGATGAAAATTCTCAATAGGTCTCCAATACAGGGCTTATACAAATGATCTCTCGATTTCGTTGACTTAGAGCAATGAAATCAACAGTAATCGAAAGAAAAATTGGGCAAGTTAGCTAGTTAATGTTAAAAGTAGAAACCATAATGAACTGCAACTCCATAAAATTAATTTTTATGCATGACACTTGATTATGCATATTTCAGTATCACTTGATAATTTACAAAGATTCCATAAGTTTATATTTTCAGCTGTGACCAATCAAGGAATGGTTTACAGCTCAAGCTATCAGATTAGTTTCCCATAAGTTTAAAATCTGCAATTACAGCAGATGAGACTCTAATTAAATACAACAAAAAATAAGCTTAAATCTACAAGCACAGGAGGCATTCTGAAAATAGCAAACATGTCCCGTGAATCATGTTGATGGGAAATGGCATCACTGAGACAAAACTTATTTCCATTCTAATGAATTGCCTATGTTGACATATTGTAGCTTATACATATTTTAGTCAGCTCATTTTTCATAATGGACATGAGCTATATTGAATTACTATCAAAGTTATTCGAAAAGCTATCATTTGAAGGGAACAGATATCCCGATCCCCTAAACAGAATGAGTGAACACCTTTTCAAAGACCATGTTTTAGCAAGGCCAATTATTTACTTTTCAAATCTGCTTATCAGTAAGGGTTATGGGGGCAGCAGCTCTGGAGGATCTCAATGGTAATACCAAAGTGAATTGAATCCAGATTCTCTGTGTAGTCTGGTTCTAGGCCAACCTCTTGGTCTCTTACCCACAGGCTTGGAAAAAAGCAACTGCCTAGAAGACCTTTTAGGGCATCCATATCAGGTGGCCATACCAATAAACTTTTTCAATGTAGAGAAGTAGTGGCTACTCTCAGGAATCTCATTTCAGCAGCTTGCACTCGTGATCACACTCCTTCAGTCATTACCCAAGATTTATGATCATAAGCGAGAATGGGGAGAAAGATTTGAAAACTGAGCTCTGCTTTGTTTCCTAGCTCATGTTTTATCACCATAGATCGTCACAGTTCATTTCTGATACAGCTTTCAGTGTACCACTGTGAATGTTTGTTTTTACACTGTGAACACTTACCTTTTCATCTAGCTTTGAAACCTTTGAAAACACTGCTTTGTTTAATAGCAGATTCAGATATTTTTTTGTAAGGAAACATCGTAGGCTTCCAGTCCAGATTATCTTCATCCTGAAAGCTTACTGTGCTCCATCGAACTATGTGCAAAAGCAGTGCTTACTTATAAATGAGGGTTAAGTCCAGTTTTAAAAATGGGGAAATTTTCGTATAGCTTAAGAGCTACATCACTTAAAAATTCCAGCGCTCCTTGAGCATGCGTTTCTTGAAAACTAACGTAGCAGAATGGGGAAAGCGGAAAAGATAAGGGGTTGTAAATCAGAAGGACCAAGCAGGGGAGGGTGGAGGGGTTAAGTCATATTTTAAAACTAAATATTAAATTAGAATGCATGAAATTATAATAAAATCAATGCAGCACTTATTAAACCCTAAGGATGTTAACAAATCCTAAAGTAAAACACAACTACAACAGAAATGAAAAGGCTAAACTAAAATTATAAAACATTCAACTAAAACAAAACCAAATGAATGAAAAAAAACAAAAACCAAAGATCATTAACCCATTAGAATACAGCAAAGTGAATATTAGTAAAATAAGTAAACTAAACCAAAAAATCCAAGTTAAAAGAAACCTAAACTAAAACCAAAATTCCATGAACATGTTCTTAGACTTGAAATAAAACTATACAAGCATTAAAAATGTAAATAAATAAATAAATAAATTAAATGAATAAATAAACAGCTTCTTAGGATTTAATAGGCATTGTGTTGATTTTATTTTTTTTTTTTTTATTTTTACTTTCAATTTTATTTTCCAAGAACCACTCGAGCCAGCTATGAGATGTCACATTGTCATGCTGGCTGTACATGATCAGCAAGGATCGATATGTACTTAAATTGATATTGCCATTCACAATGATGATTGCACCGTGAGAATGCCACGAAAACATTCCCCAGACTCTGCCTCCGCCAGCTCATTGCTGTCCACAAACGTTTTTCTGACCTTCCTCACTGTATGTGCCAATGTCCATCTATCTGATGGGAGCAAAAGACTCGATTCATCAGAGAAGGCAACCTTTTGCCAATCGGTGGATGTCCATTTTTGGTATACTGCCATGCAAATTCCACCCTCTTCTGCTGATGCACAGTCGTTTGTATGGATGCTGTCACGATTCGTCTGCCACGGAGCCCCCTTGTTCGTTAGCACATTTATTCGTCCAAATGCACCGCTGCAGTTGTTGCTGCCCTCTTTCATCTACTGGCTCGTAGAGCACCACAGTTTTCACGTCGCTTATTTTCTATAGTGCCGTTTTGCCACAACAGCATGTGAACAGTTCACAAATGCTGACATTCTTTGCCCAAATGCCACTAATCATTCCTTTTTGAAATAGCTGTTTCTGCATTGCAAGAATTGAAATGTTTTTGAATGCCTACAATTGTAGTGTCTTCTGCAATTGATTATTTAGTGCTAATATCAATTAATTTTGTGGAGTCGTAGTTTATTAATTTCTTTTAGTAACCTTCCACAGTTGTTGATTTTGACCCCCCCCCCCCTTAATTAATATTGATACCTATTTTAGTAAATAGCTGTTAGGCCTATTGTTTTCAAAGAATGCAGTCATAGCCCAGGAAAGCCACAAGGGCTTCTTTCTTGTCTCGCTGCGATTCAATGTCAGTGGACCATTTTCTTTTGGAGTGACCACCATTTCGTGCTCTGTTCTTTCATTAGCTGTTAGGGGATGCTTGAATTATATCTGCATTTCTGCTTAACTGGAGGTGTAATAAGTAGACCATATTTTTTTTTTTTTTAATATTGGAAAGATTCCAAAGAAAACAAATATGTTTAATATGTTCTGCATTATGTGAATTAAAACAAAATTTTAAAGTTACCCCCCAACTTTAAGACTGTTCGACTTAAAAAAAAATCCAACTCCGAAAATCGATGAAAATCAAAATTTACCCAAGAAAGCTTTCAAAATCAGTATACACTCCGTAGATTTGATAATGCCACAAAGTGTGAGGAAAAAGGATGCCTGCCAGCTAGGTTAGACTTGTTTCAAGTGATCTCATGTTTTGTGTTCTGATTTTACTGTTCGCTGCTTTATTACCATGACAGACAAATGCCAAAGTTGCACTTCTGCTGGTGGAGAAAAGAAGCAGAGGAAAGAACCTCAGGAAACTCCATGATTCTGTGACAAAGTCGGTTATTTTTGGAAGTTAAGGTTACAGTAACCTTCCTTTCAAAAGGGTTACATGACATTTTCTTGTGCCATTACTGTTGTCTTCCCACTCGAAGATTTGCGAACTTATAAAAAGCTACAGGATCAACTTCGAAGAACTACATGCGGCCAGTAGGCCTAATGCCAGACGTGATGCTTCTTTACCTGTTTGGAGACAATACTTCTGAAAATCCTTATTGTATCCACAGTGACTGTAAATAGACTTTTAGATTGTGTGGAAGCTGATTTTTAAGAGTTATATGTAGAAAATAGCATTTATTATAAATTTCCTTGTTGTTACTAGCCCTACTCAACTTTGTTAATGTTTGGCATGCTGGGTAATCTTGGCTTCGCTGATCATGATCCTGCTGCGCTCGCTGTATTTACCGGAAGTGTTATGAGTGTTTCTGGCCTTGCCACTAGATCTATAAAAAGGGGAGCGCGAGATTCGAGAATCATTCTGAATCTGGCTTCCATGGGTATAAGACTCCTCAGCAGAGCTAGGGATCGGACGAGGCTAAGAGAGACCCAGCGTGTCAAAGGTAAATTCCAGCTATTTTGACTCTGCATTTGCTTTAATGTCTATTATTTTCCAGTACTTGTTTAACTTAGTAACCACCCACTTATTTATCATTTGGATTTAAAGTTGAATCTTGTTTTAAGAAGTTTAATTATGTAAAATTTTGCATCTTGTAGTAGTTGGAGCTTTTAGTTATTGTTATATTTCCTTGTACTATTTCCAGTCTTGCTATGATTGCTTGTGACATGTTTGATATCATATTTGTAATTGTAATGTAGTTTTAGTATTATTAATTAAATCTATCCTATCCAAACGTTTACCATAACTGATTTACATAAGAGTGTAATAAAAAAAAATGACATTTCAACTTACTCAGACCACTGGAGCATAAAAGGAGAAAATTTTCATATTTCACACGCACTGACACCTACATTACACAACACCGCAGTGCAGAATGGGAAAAACCAATTCAAACAACAGCAGAAAATACTCCTGCTTTCGATGTCTTAATTATTTTTAAATGCAATTAGAAAATATTATAGTATTTCAATAAAAATCCGAGCCCTTGCAATTTCCTCCCCCCGTCGCTATGTCACTTTTGGCTGCACCATTGCATTACATCATCAACCTCATTAGAGATAACAAAGGAAAATTGAACTTTGCGCCGTTCCTCGTAATAGGGGGAGCTAGTCAGGTGGGTAATGCACGCGATAGCATCAAATGACGTGTTACGTTAGTGAGCTCAAATTACAATTTAACATAAATTCAAATGAAAATTCATAGAAAAATAACTTACAAACGTATTTTAAAAATTTCTTCAACCTTCTGTCAAGAATAAAACCACCTAAAATATGATGAAAAATGAAATTAGTGAACCTTCAGGTATAAATTCTGAAAAAATCTTGCAATTACTAATTTCATTTCTGTGACATTATCTAACGATTTCTATTAATTTTTCAAAAAAATTGAAATATATAATATGAAAATGAAATAAATGCTATAAACCAACAAATGTCTTCAATTTATGACAAAAATTTTCGATCACTGTCCTTCAAAAAATGGCATGGCGTAAGACTGTTAACAAAGGTTTTAATTCATTGGTGGTATTCAGAGTTTTGATTTGAGATTTTATTCTTGATTTTGACAGTTTAAAAGGTTTTCCTTTCATTCTTTCTCCATTCTCTTGAGCGATATGAATTATAAGTTGATTTGGCAATTCCTTCATTATCTTTTTATAATAATTAAGAATGTTTTCTGTGTTTGTATTTAGAGAAGTAATTAGACCATAAAAGTAAGTTGAAAAAAATAATTGTATAAGAAGACTAGTTTCTATGTAAAAATATTTGTATATTAATTTCCTTGACACTAGTTACCTTCCCCGCATCTCTGTTTAGTGGAAACAGTTTGGCTCGGTTATGAGATAGATACCGAGGGGTGGTGGTGGGACCAAACTGTTTTATTTCTCTTTGAAAAGACCATTCCTTTATTTTATTCACTGAAAGAAAGTTAATATGAAAACTTCCAACAAATGTGCCTAGAATAATTTTTTGATCATTATTACTGGTTAGGTAAGAAATTGTTTTTTAATCTACTGTATCTGGAATTGATTTTTGGCATTGATAATCCCAAGACATTGTGACGATAATTCCTTCATATTGGTGTATATTTATTCCATCCTATAATTAACTTTGTGTGGCAATCCTATTTTAGCAATTTTTTTTTGTTTAAAAAATATATTTTATTTTTGCTTGTGTTAACATTGAATCTATTGTTGCATCATTGGAAAACTACAATTGATTCATCATCATAGCAGGAGTTGCTTGTTATACTGAGCTTTTCTTGGTACGAGTGCAGGCATTCTGCAGATTTTGTATAAATTGAATTGTAATTTTTCCATTTTATTATTATGCTGACAACAGCCAAGGAAGTATGTTTTTGCTTGGACTATATATGTTTTAGATGGTGACAGTTTCAATTATGGCCTTTTACGATGTAGCCTCCAGTATGATTGATGATGGTTGGATTGAATTTCGAACCACATAACTTTCAAAGATGACTATTCTGATACTTACCATTGAATTAAGCTTAGTTGCTTTCAGCGACGGTCTATCTTCTCTGGGCACTTAATTTTACGGAGAAATACATATCTTTGGGTGATTGCCCCTTCTCGGTTCTTGGAATCGAGAGTTTTATGAAATTGACCACAGATTCATTGAAGCTTAATCATATGAAGTTATGTGATTAGATAACAATGAATTTATTGTTGTAATCCATCTTGACCAGAAAACTAACTAATCATGTACAGTGATGGATTTTATGACATGTAAGCGCTAACTTACTGCATGGCCCAGAATGGAAGGAATTTCCTCATGAATGTTACTAAGAAATCAGTTTTGTGATCAACATTTTGAAATTTTGCTGCCTCACCTCAAGCGATGCATCTACTTGTTTTGTAGTTTTTAAATTGCAAAGGATTTCCCTATAGTTCCTTTGAAACGTTTACAATTTCCAAACATAGGAATTCATAAATGGGCTCTTTTCATTTGTTACCATGAGAACATACTTCATTTTGTTAGTCATTGACTAGGATTGTGTTGCCTCTCACCTAGAGCAAAACTTATATTTTTGGCTCTTTAAGTAGCTCGTTTAAGATTGATGACACGTTGATAATTATTGTTCAGCTAAAGTTTGTCATGGCTTGATTTTCAGTTTCAAATATACAATTTTAAGCAGCTTGAATGCCTGTTTTAAAGGTCTTGTGTCACTTTGTATATGAGCTAAGCGTTTTGCATTCAGCCTATATCAAAGCAGTGATCTTTGTTCTGCTTGGGTGAATCATGAGAGGCTACTAACGGATTGTAGTCTAGTACAGACCCACTTGCTGAATTCGTTTGCAATTATGTGCTCTGAACTGGTTCTGATTTGAACCCGAGAAGTTTCTTGTCTGACTGTGCATCTAATTTAGTTCAGACATATGCATCTAATTGCTCTGGGAGGAGAGCAGTTCTAGTATTCTGACACATTTAATTGATAATTCCTCTGTCTTCACTTGTTTTAATATTAGGCCAATGAATATATATTTTCATTTTCTTTAAAAGTTAATTGTTAAATTTTTTCCTTGTTCACATACAATTGTCCGTCTGATCATTCCAAACATTGACTATTGGATCTTGGTAACCTTCTCTGCATGGGAGGTCACAACATCATGGAATGATTCTGTCAAAGCAGTTTTGTTGGGGAAGAAACCACGTTTTGGTGAATCTTATGAAACGAGTTCACATAAACTGTTATTTTACATTTTTCTAGACATGTTAAGGTTTGTCAAAAATTTGTATTAAGTATGTGAAAATTCATAGTGGTTTCACTTGGATTTGAACTGTCACCACTTCTTAAGTATCTCCTTTTTAAGTCTTCACTTCTTATGACTTGAATGTATGCTGTCATGCTAATGTTAAATATTAACAAATTTTTTCTTACAATTCATATAATTGACTTCTTAGTTGCATGGTTAGAAATTGGAACTTTTTAACCATAGTTTTCATGAACTTGTCGAATAGAAGTGAATTTACAAGAACCTAGGTCTCTGGCATGGGTTACTTTCTCTAACTTTGTTCAGTGTAAACAGTTTGGCTCGGTTATGGGATAGATACCGAGGGGTGGTGGTGGGACCAAACTGTTATATTTCTCTTTAACAAGACCATTCCTTTATTTTATTCACTGAAAGAAAGTTAGTATGAAAACTTCCAACAAATGTGCCTAGAATAACTTCCACATTGACTGAACTGGAGCTTCTGCCTAACTCCCCAATGCATTATGACTTTTCTCATTCTTTGACAACTGCTCGTCATCTCACTTCTCAACCATGACCTTCCTGCAGTGGAAGCAGTTTCAGTTGTCGTTCCTCACATCTATCCCATTGGGCTTGAGCACTAAGAGTGCGTCATGCCCTGAATACGTTTCTTAGAGGAAGGCAATCTACTCTCGGTACTCGTCGCTTTGGTTACGCAAGTGCTGCTAGTTTGAAGTTTTCAAGAGGAGGTACACCCACATAGCTTGATCACCTTAGCAGATTACGAAGTGAAACTTTTATATGGAAATGGATCTCTCATCAACTATTTTAAATTGCTGGAAAGAGAGGGTGAATCATTACTGGTGGAGCATGGAATGCCCACTTAACCTTCAAGTCAGCCAAAAAGAACTTTGTTCTACAAGAACTACTCTTCATCTAAATATTAATGTATATTAAGGATTTTGTGCAACTGATCCAGATTTCTTTCCTGTTATCAGATCAAGATCTGTGAATGAGAGCCCCAAGAAGTAATGTATGAAGAAAGTAAATATTTTTAATACAGTTGAACCTCATTATAAGGACCAGACAAAAATATCTTATAAGTTGAACATCCTTTTATCCAGAGTTACGAAGGATGGATAAAGTAAAACTGGACTGTACACTCTGTATCTTATAAGCAGATTACCCTTTTATCAAGTATCCTTATATCGAAGTTTCACTGTATAAACATTTAATATATTTGGAGATAGATGTACAGGGCGATTCAAAAGTCCTTGAACTCCATGTTTAAGACTTATTTACTGCAAAATCATAAAAGATACGAGTATTGTTGCTTGTGGCAGTTGAGACCTTCAGAACGTCCTACACGTGATGGCACCATGTGACAGGACGCTTGCGCTTAAAACTCTTGCACTTAAAATCTTGAAACTTAGCAGCAAGCAATGTGGTTTTCCGAATCCAAAGAACGAAGCTCTTGCACTACTGAAATTCTGTACACTTGTAGCTTTAGATGTTTAGTAGCCCTCTGGCAGGCTCAATACGAAGCCCTAACTCTTGAGACAGCTGCTGAAGTGACTTCTGCAGAGAAGCTTGAATTTTCTCCAGAAATGTGGTCATCACCACAGACCGTCGGGCACTTTTAGGTTTATCATACACACAGTCTATCTCATAAAACCGGTATACAAGGTCATACACTGTTGGTTTTCCCTGATAAAGTAAATTTCCTTTGAAAGCACTGAATGCAATGTTGCTACGATTTTTTAGCTAAAACTGCTAAGAACGCGACTCTCATCTTGTGTGAGAATCTTGACTGTTGTCACTTGGTGCTCTCACGTTGCGCATCACATTCCTCAGATCACAGATAAGTACCACAAGCAGCAATATTCTATCTTTTATGGTTTTGCAGTAAATACGTCTTACCCTTGGAGTTCGGGGACTTTTGAATCGCCCTGTATGATAAATGTATTCAAAGTTAATAATTGGGTTTTGCAGATAACTTCATCAAAGCGGATGAAAGGGAAATGGCTATGAAGTGCCATGAGCTAATGGAATGTCATATTCATGTGCAGTTAAATAAAGGAAAAATGCCATAGTAACTATATAATGCACTCTTCTATGTATTTTAGATTTGGTTATATTTTTATCACATTGTTCTATAATGCTTTTTCGTTTTATTTTTAATTTTTCTCTTAAGTGATTCACTTTCACGTGGTAGTGCCATCACTTACTTAGGTCTCTGGAATGGCAACACTATATATGCAAATCTAATGGGACTTCTTTAATGGATGTGGATGGCTGTGTGTGAAGATCTGGAATAATTTCATTCTAAGGTAGTCAGAATTTCATACATTTAATCTTCCTCACCTCTTCAAAAAGAAAAAAAAAATTATCCTGGATGCTTCATTGTAATAGATATACAATTAGGTTCTACCAGGGATGGATGAAAGAAGAACCATCCCTGGTTCTACTTAATGTCTTCTTGGACAGTGTTCACATATATCTGAAGTTCTAGTCAAAACTCAGTTAACAGAATATTATGCAGTAATTTATTAAGGGCTGTATGTTTAGCTGGTACAGAATATGCAATTTGCATAAGATCCTATTGAATGCAAATTATTGTAGAGCAGACATTAAGCAGGACAACTTGATAAATTAGCAAGCAAATACAAAGTCTTATTGCCATAATTATAGAATTCTATAAGATTGTTGAATTTGCTTAATCTTGTATAGATGCATTGAATATTAAATCTTTTATTTTAAACCTTGCATCAGGTTCAAGACTAGTTTGCTGGTTAGAAAAGCAGTAAGAGCTGAATAGGCAATTTAAATCTTCAGTTGACTTTTATTTCTTATTTAAATAATTTTTCACCTTCATCCATCCCTGATATTAGAGTATTTAATGCTTTCTTGTATGCTTTATTTCATAGGCTACTTGCACTTTTGCTGGAATCGGCTGGCAACTTAGGAAGGTGAATGGGATGATTGTTGGAATTCATCATTTGAAGAATGTAAGTGATAGATTTTCACATATCTATTACAAGGCTCTTGTATATAGCAGATTCAATAAGCATAAAGTTCAAATAAGTGTTGCATCTAATGAAATAGATTTTTATGTGTTTTTTCTAAAACTACAGTGAAAGTAAAATCAGTTCAGATGACAAGCATTTTTATACTAAATTGATTTATTAACGTCCTTGAACCGCAGGAAGTCAATTTTGACTTCCCTATGAGAATTAATGTGGGCTATGCACTGCTTGAAATTTAAAACCCAATAAAACGTTAAAACTTAATATTTTAGCTCCAATTTTTTTATTTTTTAATATAATTTAGAAACTCTCCTCTAAATTAACTGTTTGATATCAGGCACATCAACTATCTCGACAAAATAGTGACATATGTCTGATCTTTAAATATTAGGCCTACACGTATCTTATGCAGCTAGATATCTCAAACTGTGTGTATTTCAACTTACTTAAATTGGGCAGGAAATATTTGAGTGTAAATAAAAAATATTTCAGGGTTCAAAATTAGCGGTTACCTGGTTGCCACAGACTACCAAAAATTCATTCTGGGAACCTGTTTTTTGCTGCTGGTTGCCTGGCTGGCAGCCTGCACTGAAAATTCATTTCAGTAAACAAATCTATTACTTCTGATTGCCTGGGCATATGAACATCAACAAAGAATCAGCAATCAGATCAGAGTTGTCAGCTACAATTCTTTATTCATTTGTTTATTCTTGAAATCTGTTAAAAATTTTGGAAATATTTTGAAGCCAAACATTTGCAGTCGTTGCCATATGCTTTCTGCATTTCATTGTAAATTTCCTTGGGTGGACGATCTTTCGCATGAAGGAAACGAATTACAGCTCTTTGTCCTTCCAGCGTGGATGATGTGATCGACGACGCCATCTTGCCGATTGCACACCTCCAGTAGGTGTCAGCACCTTCACGGTGCTTTTAACTTTAGGGGAAGGCAACAAGTTCAAAACATATATCCACTTTTCCCCACCACCTACTACAATGTTTTCGTAAAAAAATTTTACTTTTTGATTTTTCCTCGTATCTGTACAGGTCATTAGAGAATTTTCCAAATTGTGGCACATCTCTTCTGGCCAAATTTTGAAGCTCATATTCTCAATTTTCTCATGTGTCGTTAAACCTCTGACTACATCTTTGAATGCTAGCTACCATATTTGCTCTTGGATATTTCCCATAATTGTCAATTTTCATGATGCAGACCTCCATTACAGGCACTTTGAAACATCAATTTCACAATGATCCCCAGACTAGTTTTCAGACACCTATCAAGTGGTTGCAAATCGGAACTGATTGCTGATTCTTTGTCGATGTTCATACGCCCGAGCAACCAATCTTAACAGATTGTTCACTGTAATGAATTTTCAGTGGTGTTGCCAGCCGGGCAACCAGCAGTGAATAACAGGTTGCCAGAATGAATTTTTGCAACTGCTAATTTCGAACCCTGTAATAGCAATACCAGAACCACTTTAGAGATTCAATCTCTCTAAATTGTGAGAAAGACTATTGAACTTGTGCTTGAACTGCTTGCTTATTGAAATCATTTCTAAAGTTCCTAGTACATTTACCTTATAATACTTTTTATTATTAACACTTCCTAATTAAGTAATTTTGTTTTAATAGGATTCATCAGAAGCCACCAGGAAGACTTCTTTCAAGATAAACCACTTTTGTTAACATTATTAAAAAAAAGCATGTTGATGTTAATAGTTTAAGGTTGAACATGTAATTATACAATAAAGAAAGTTTAATTCTTAACCTCATTAAAATTGATTTTTGAAAAGATACGTAGCTTAGTTTTTGTTTACGATTTCTTTTTTATATTAATTTTGATGAGGTTAAGACTATGAATTTTCTTTACTGTATAATTATTTTAAAAAAAATGTAAAAATGAAGGAACTGCGAATCATTAAGATGGGTTATAAAATTCTCTGACTCCTTTATCTAAAATTCTCTTGCTACTTGTTTTGGCTTTGATTTTAAGGTTTCAGTTCAGGTATTGTGGTCTAGTTCAACAAAGGATATCAGTTCAGATTTTGTGATTTGGTTGAAGAAAGGATTTTGGTTCAGATTTTTGTGCCCAATTCAAGGTTTCAATTCAGATTTTGGTGGTCTCGTTCAAAGGTTGTTTAGATTTGTGGTCTGGTTCAAGGTTTCAGTTCAGATTTTGTGGTCTGTTTCAATTTTTCAGATTTGTGTTGAGTGGTTCTGTTGTTAGATGTTTGTTTGTATTTTTGAATTTGATAGGAATTCATTTGGATGTTTTTTTTCCTTTCATTTTGCTCTATCTCTATTCTATCTCTTGGGTGTTTAATGAATTAAAAGCTGAATTGGCAATTCCTTCATTATCTTTATATACTGTAATAATGAAAATATGTAACTAAATTAGGGGATGGTAATGAGATTAACTGAATGCTATGTGTACTATAATAACTTGATCTGTCGTTACTATCTTAAAAGTAAAAATTGTTAGTTTCCAAGTTTATGATCATTGTCTGTATTTGTTGGTTTCCTGTTATTAGAAAATGTGAAATAAAATTCCATAGCCTGGCCGAACCAGGTACTGCTCTAACCAACTCAAATGGATAGGTTGATGCTTCCACGCCAGTGGGGCTTAATTGGTTAGTGTTTGTGTGAGTTGTATAAATTCTTGGTTCTAGTTATGCTGTGGAATATTTTCTTATTTTCATTTATAATTTAACATGTGACGCATGGCATGTAAATACAAAAAATCCTCACTGACCATTCCCAAGTTTATTCTGTTTTGTAAAATATGATTGTAATGTCACTGAGAATTATTGATGTTTAATAAATGATCCTAGCAATAGTTAATTGTGAAATCCATGAAGACTGCTAAGTAACATAACGTCTTTAAGGCAATTAGTCGCATGTCTAAAAACCCAACTGTTGAGGAAAGCGAACAAACATACCAAATAGAGGGTGATTACGTATTTTGCTCAGTTTTACAGAAACAATTACGTCTAAACCTGGCGACGAATGTTTTTGATGTCTTCAATGTGTTTCCTGGAACATCTAGATACCATATGCAACCGTCGTTTCCAGGCTGCAAAGACTTTAAGAATATCCTCAACCAATATTCCATTCCTCTCGTAACAGTTTCCCAAGTCCATTTAATGTTGTCACTCGACGATTGAAAATCCTCTCCTTGAGAATACCGAAGCCATAGGACTGGTATCTGGGGATTTAACTGGTATCTCTTAATTCACAAGGATGTAATTACAGAGGGCAATTACACTTATTAACAATTTATGCACTGAGCGAGTTTATGAACAGTTCGTTTTTGCCTAGTTACTTTGGTTAAATCCTTGTGAATAACCTTATTAATAGTGACCAGGGATATTTTGCACATTTTCACGATGGTTTGCTGACTCGGCGGGTTTGGCTTCAATTCAGGACATTAATCTTGTGTATCACACGTCGCGAGCAAACAGTAGGGGTGGATTGTTTTTCAGCGAATAGTGTCCATCAGATTCTGCATGGTGACGTATTCCATTGCACTCTATACTATTGATAACCGAATGTTAAGAAACACACAATCCTTCAGCCTTGAGATGTTACGATATCCCTAGAGCTCATACAGTCTCTGGAAAAAGGTTTTACTGCAGGAAATTTTACTGTCACTTCAGGCAGGAATTTTTTCGGCAAGGTTATGTGAGGCAGGACTCTGTTTATTTAAACATAATCTACCAGCATGAGATGTGACAGGACAAGGTTATTTGCATACCAGGATATTGTAGTACCGCCACTATCAGGCATGAAAGATTGAGCAAAATGTGTAATCACCCTCTGTATATACTCAATGTATTCCCAAAAATGAGCTCAAAAATCAAATTCATCTTATCCATGACCCAATGAAAATTTAAAAAACAAAATGGCTGATATTGAGTATAAACAGTGACAATGCAGGAATCTGAATTGGATGACGTTTATGGAGGAGAGATGGCAACCCTGGATGAGTTTCAGCAACTGTTCTGAGGGTCTGAAGACAATGATGAGTTTTGAAGGCTCATTTACATAAATTTCTTTTCTGGTTTTCAATGTATAAATTTACAGAAATTTTATCAAACTTTTTTTAATTTTGACATCAGTCTAGAAATGATTTTAGTCTTCAGCTTAAACATGGGACGATCTATTCGTTGCCTTTTTGACCTCTAAAAGGGGACATCTTATACATGCGATAGTCTTATACATGAGTATATACGGTATTTAATTTGCATTTTTAAATGTAAAAGTGAATGTCCAAGTAATGCAATGTCACAATGGAGGGATGTTTCAGGCAATAGGAATTTCAGGTAACAATTTAAATTAATATAAAACAAAAATATTTGATTGGTAACATTATGTACAGTAGTCGCTGCTTATTGTAATCACTTTGGTCCCAAGTCTATTTGATTACAATAACCGAAGATAAAAAATGACTTTTTATTGCATACAGTATAAATAACGCTTTATTTCAATATTACACAATGGTACAAGGAGAGTAAATAGGTACATACATACCATTACGGTATAGGAATTGGAGAAAATCGTCTATTCTCAATTGCCTGGTTTTGGTCCTAAGGAGATCGTTAATAGAGCTCTCATAATTATAAAGCCATTTAAAGTCTTGCGAGAAGTGATGACCTTGTTGCAAAACATTGAGCACTTTTCACATGTCGCTACATGCTGGTGGATTAGAATATTTTTCCCGATTTTCTTCCAGTTCGTCCGGCTTGGCGATTTCAGACTGTGGATGTAACAAATTCACAGACCTGATACTCAGTCAACCTGGAAGCGACGTTTGTTTCATTGCTTGTTCTATTGCATGAACTTTCATACAGATAGCGGCGTTCATAAGTGAAGATGATTTTGTGTAAGAAAATATGCAAATTTCGTTACAATTAGATACTGACGCGGTTAAGAAGGTTGTAAAAGGTGTATTGATTTTGGAAAGATTTCTTATGGAGTTGTTTAATAATGGGAAAACTCAATTAAAAAAACCGGCGACATGACATAGGGTCATTTCCCTGTGCGAACGAGACGATCGCGGCAGCCAGCAAGGACTAATAGACCTCCATGGCATACAGCTTGCACAGACTACTTCCTTGCAGCAGAGCCAACAACGGCGTGGTTTTAATACCGCACTGGCGGTGTAACATAGTGCAACACGACGTCATTATTGATGCTGCAGAGCTGAAGAACTGTTGAATTTCTAGCTCATTACCCATGCGCAGAAGCCTCACTTTGGGAAAATTTGATGACATTAACCGAAGTTTTGATTACAATAAGCGGCTGATATTCAATGTACTATTATATAACCGTTCCGTTCCTGGCAAAAATGATGACAATAACAGATTGATTACATTAACTGTAATTACAATAAGCGGTGACTACTGTATTACCAACCAATGACACAACTAATTGGTCATACATGGTGTGTCTAAAAAGTTCTCTGAATGGTGTCATATCTGAACAGCAACTTGGTGCATGTGCTTGTGCATGCTTCTTCAGAGACTTGGGGAGAATCGATACACAGCATGCACTCGTTTGTACAGGGTGTCCCAACGGAAAGTATCATCAGCAGATTGTGGCACCACCCCTAGTGGCGATGCACTGTTCCAGC
Organism: Rhysida immarginata; assembly: GCA_023313115.1. Taxonomy (NCBI): domain Eukaryota; kingdom Metazoa; phylum Arthropoda; class Chilopoda; order Scolopendromorpha; family Scolopendridae; genus Rhysida; species Rhysida immarginata. The sequence continues at coordinate 1,081,486 of JAHWFO010051442.1, read as the reverse complement.
CACAGGTGTAGGTGATAATACAGGTGGCGGATGTCATCTTGGGGTACGTCTGCCCAGGCCTGGTGAACCTGCTGTGTCAGTTTGAGATTTTGGGGCGATCTTAAACGATGTCCCACCATGTCTCACATGTGCTCAATTAGCAATAGGTCTGGGGACATCGTGGGCCTGGCAGGCAGTTGACATCATGCAGACATGCTATGCTCATGTTTATTGTGTGCTGCCTGGCGTTATCCTGATGAAAGACTGTGCTGGTTATGGTGTGCAGAAATGGCAGTAATACACGGGCTGCAGAATCTCTGACATACAGTGTTGCTGTCAGGGTGCCTTGGTTGGTGACTAAAGGCGTTCAGGTATCGTAGCCAATGGCACCCCAGACCATGATCTTGGGTGTTGATCCACGATGGCGATACCGGATGCATTATTCATTGGCACATTCCAATGGTCTACGCCACACCTGTCAGCGTCTGTCATCGGTGTCCAAACAAAAGCCGGATTCGTCGCTGAAGACCACCAGGCACCATTCCATACACAGAGTCCACTTGTTTAAAACGCCATTGCAGCCAGGAATGTGCTCAGGTGTCAAAGGAAGACCCAATAACGGACGCCTGGCAGGCATTGTCGCGGCATATAACTGGCATGCTATTGTTGCTATTGACACTGGAGCAGTATTGGGAATGGTGATGGTGTCGCGCAGTTGCCGCAGGGTGATGGTTCTGCCTGCTAGTGCTGTTCGCAGTATCCACTTGTTGGTACAAGCCGACGTGCTTCTCCAGGCCCCAGAGCCTGGTCTTCTGTCATGTGTGGCTTCCTCTTACCATTGCCTCCAACATCGGCCTCCGTCCATGCATCCTGCGACACATGGACAGCAATCCATCTGGTTGACCATCCAGCCTCGAAGAGGCCAATAATCCGACCTCCTTCAAAGTCCGTTAATTGCGTGAACGGTTGTCATCGCGGCATTGAGACCATTGCGTGGATTACAGTACTGTATGTTCCAAGAGGCAGTTGGTTCCTCCCTACTGCATGGAATGTCTCGCACAGGTGTCAACTGATGAGCCTATACATGCACCTAGACACCTTGTATCAACCCAAATGGTCATGTCCTGTAAGCATGCATCTAATCATTTATTAGTTGGAGGTAGATGAACCGTACTGACTTAATTACTTTTCAAACCCGCTTATCCGTTGGGTCGTGGGGGCAGCAGGCCTATGGAGGATCTCTAGCGATCGCGATCTTGCGCCATCAAACGCATGTCTTTCCTGGTAATACCAAAGTGACTCGAACCCAGATTCTCCATGTAGTCTAGCTACCTTTGTTCTAGGCCGACCCCTTGGTCTCTTACCCACCGGCACGGAAAGTAACAACTGCCTAGGAAGACCAGTTTGCGGCATCTGTATCACGTGGCCATACCAGCGCTACTGAAATCTCTCAATGCGGAGAAGTAGTGGCTCAACATTTAAGACTGCCTTATTGTGCTGCTGTGCACTCTATCTAGCAGGGTAACACCTGCCACGCCTCTCGGCAATCTCACCGGATCAACCTCTTTCGATCATTACCCAAGACTCTTGACCATAGGTGAGAATGGGACAAAGATAGATTTGAAGACTGAGAGCTTGGCTGCGTTTCCCAGCTCTCGTTTCATTACCATGGTCGCCACAGTTCACGTCTGACACAGCTTGCTGCACTAATCCGAGTATCCAACATTTTTTTTTTTTTTTTTACCGTGAATGCAATCCCCAGATACTTGAACTTCTCTACCTGTCTCAATGGGGTTCCCCTAACATGGAGAACCACTGAGCAGGCTGTCTTGAAAGGACCAGAACCTCAGTCTTAGCCACACTGATCTTCATCCCAGCTTCTTTGCATTTGGCTGCAAACCGGTCTAGTGCATGCTGAAGGTTAGTGCTAGAAGAGCCAAGGACTCTCCCACACAAACACGCCCAGCACCTTGGCTGCCCGTCTATCCAGTCCATAAAGATAATGAACAAGAGAGGCGACTGTACGCACCCTTGGCGGAGTGCAACACCCACGGTGAATGTTCTTGACTTAATGCCATTTATCTGGACACACATCTCAGAGCTTTCGTACAGAGACATGATAGCAGCCAGTAATTGCCCATCCACTCCATACTCTTGCAACACTTGCCAGAGCTTCTCCCGAGGAACTCTCGTCATATGCTTTTTCGAGGTCTACAAAACAAGCATAGACATCTTTTGCATATTCCCAGGGTTTCTCAAAGATTTGCCTTAGAGCAAAGATGTGATCCGTCGTGCTTCAGGCAGGTCGGAAACCACACTGCTCTCCCGACAGTTTGGAGTCGACTATTTCCCGACTTCTCTTCACCAGACACTTGCGTACACTTTCCCAGGAATGCTGAGCAAAGAGATGTCTCGATAGTTATTGAAATCTCTCTGATCTCCCTTTTTGAAGATAGGGATCACAATTCCTGTCTGTCATTGCCTAGGGGCCTGGCCAGATATCCAAGCAATGTGACACACCCGAGTCAGCCGCTGGATACCATCCTGATTTAAGGCCTTTAACATCTCGGACTGGATTTCATCATCACCTGCAGCCTTGCCAGTCTTCAGGGACTTAATTGCCCATCTGACTTCTGCTTCGGTGGTACTACCGTGATTATTCTCTACTCCAAGGTGCACATCATGTGCCTCAGTTGTTGCTGTCACCGGATTAAGAAGAGATGCAAAGTATTCCTTCCACCTATGCAATACGCTTACCTCAGTTTTCAGAAGCCTCCCATCTAAACTCTTAATAGTTTGTGATGAAAGAGACTTTTTTCCACGGAGGCGGCGCACGGTCTGCCAGAATACCTTGTTTGCCGAACCATCGTCTGCCTCCAATTTCTCCCCGAACTTCTCCCAGGCCTTGGCTTTAGCTGTTGATACCGTCTTTGCTGCTGCTTTTCGCGCCTCTGTGTACCGTGCTCGACTCGAAGTTGACTTATTTGCAAGCCATAGCAAATAGGCTTTCTTCTTTGCCTTGACAGCTTCTTGGACTTCACCGTTCCACCATGCAGTCCTTTTCTCACCGCCCTGCGCCACACTCAGCCACTTACGACCACAGCACAGTGCAGCCAAAGTAATCACAGCAGATTTAAACAACTGCCACTCCTCTTCAACAATACCATGATCACTGGGTAGTTCTTTGAAACTTGAAGATATGTTATCTGCAAAGGTCTTCCTCACAGCTCTATCCTCCAATGCCTCCCATATGATGCGCCAAGTATGTCTGAACCTAGTATTTCGCATGGTTGGCATGGGTTCAGAGAACCGCAAAGTGCAGACAACAAGGTGGTGATCAGTTGCATAGTTCTGCCCCTCTTCTCACACGAGTATCCAACACTGATCGAAATAAGTCGGCTGAAACAATTACAGAATCAATCAGTGACTTCTGGTTCATTGCATCCCTGTACCAGGTATACTTACGGACATCCCTGTGCTGGAAGAAGGTGTTTGTGAGGTTTTTTTAGCCTGTTTCTGCACGATCTAAACGAGCACTATTGCGACGTCCAGCAGAAAGCTAACCGGAACGTGTTCAGCGTTTGGAGTCGCAGAGTTCTAGAAGTGCGATGTCTTGATCTCTGGAAACTCCATCCGAGCATGAAGCTCGGTTGAGTTACTCTCGAGCGCAGTCTGCTCACGCTCGCTCTCTAGAGACATGCGATCAATACAGAGCGATCCAAAAGTCGCGCACATCGAAGTAATAATAAAAAGCAGATGACATTAAATAATACTATTTACTACTATATGATATGTATTTACACAACACATCTATATTTTTTACAACAGATGCTCAAAATATAAAAGTTTCAAAGCAGCCGATGAAATTTTTCAACTGTTATATTATTTATAGACGATCGAATTTGGATGTGCGCGACTTTTGGATCACCTTGTAGAAACTGAAATGCTGTGTTACAGTCTGAATAGAGTAGTGAAGGTGAACGTCGTTTGAGTGCCGACCAGTCTCGCCACGCAAAAGCCCGATGTGTGGAAACTCAAGAAGATTGTGAAAAAGTAGGCAGAATGCTGAGTCTCTCATCCACTCACTGGAATTCTAGATATATGCACGAGCGAACTCAAGATGGTTTCTGCGATGTCCGGAAATATGGTGGAGCAGATTTATTTATTACCATGACGACCAATTCTAAGTGAACTGAAATAAACACAACTTGCTTCCTGGGCAGGCATCATATGGCAAGAACGACTTGATTTCTTGGGTATTTCATTTAAACCAGAAGTGTCTGATAGACTTTCTCATAAAAGAGAAGGTATTTGGAGCTGCCTGATGCTACATGTGCTCAATAGAATGACAAAAACATGGTTTATCACACTCGCAAAATCTTTTGTGGCTCGAAGAGAAGGTTAGGCTGAACCAAATCGATCGATTCATTAGGACGGAAATTCCTACCCTGATAGTGATCTCATTCTACACAAAAATCAACATGATTCATGGCCCCTGTGGCATATTAAATATATGTTCATCTTGGATGCAGGACGGTCGTTGCACGAAAAGGTTTCCTAAAAATTTCGTCAGCGAATCTGTGACTGGTGAAAACAGGACGCATCTTATCAAAGCTGCACGCCTCAAGAAAGTGCATTCACAGCTGAGGTAAATATCCGCGGCCAGACTGTTGTGGTAGACAAAACATGGATAGTACCATACTCGCCGTTGCTTTAGCAAGCATTTGAAGCTCACGTTAATGTCGAATACTGCGCTAGTTTGGAGAATTTTCAAACATGTTACTAAAAATCGGAGAAGGTTTATGCCTGAATCAAATGATCTTATGACACAACCAGAGAGCCTTTGTAAAATTGTTCTTTCGATTGAGTCTTTACATTCCGTTTATGGAAAATTTACCCAAATAAGACGTCAAGAAAACTCTTGGTTGTGCAAACGAGCCTAAAAATGAGCAAGCGACTGCAATAAAACCGCAGCATTTTATAAAACGTTGAAGGTAATGAGGTGGTACATAACTCTATAAATATGGTATTGGATCAAGCTGATGCCACCACTTATGAGGTAGAGTTTTTTAACTCTCTTAGTGCATACAAACTTCCCACGCATAATATCGCCCTGAAAATCGGTTTTCCGATGATGCTTCATCAGAACATAACCCCTCCGAAGTTGTGTAATGGAACTCGGCTTAAAATAGTATCGCTATTAAATAATATTATTGAAGCGGAGATCCTATTGGGTTGTGGTGCTGGTGAGATACTTTTCATACTTCATATACCTCTCTTTCCAAATAACTTTCACTTTCAATTTAGACGCGTGCAATTCCTAGCTAGCGTTTCTTTTGCTATGACCATTAAGAAGTCGCAAGGGCAGATACTCCGGGCTGCTGGCCTCGCTCTCAGAACCAGCTGCTTCTCGCACAGACAGTTATACAGGGTGTTTCATAATTGGTGTCCCGTCTTTAGGTCCAAATAACGACTCAAGGGGAACAGATTGGGGGAAAATGAATATTGATTATTTGGCTTTAATGTCCCCTAATTCAGAATAAAAACATTTCGCGTCCCTGGGGGTGAAGGGGTAAATTTTGAAAATTTTAATTTTGTAGG